>JASANF010001407.1:0-13806 GCA_030248245.1 Trissonchulus sp. WLG1_4 | reverse complement strand
GGGGGCAAGAAAAACCACAGGGGGACCCTTATGTAAAAATAGACTGGGAAAAAATTTCAGGTTGGAGGAATTCCCTTCACCACCACCCGCTCCCCCGGTACGCCCTATCCATGTATGAGGGTAGGTTGGGGAATGGATGGCAGAATCGAGAAGGCAGTTGGAGAGGGTCCCAAGAATTGTGGCAAAATTGGGTGTAAATGGCGTTTTTTGAAATATTGTATATACAAAATTTACATTATATAAAAATTTTCGGGGGGTCTCCATAATTTTGGCTGATAGGCAATCCAAAATTTATATAATATAAACCACCTCTTGCTAAAGCTAGTTTTCAACGGAGTCTGTAGTTTCCACAAATTAGCTTCTGACGATCTATATACGTTAGAATTGTTAAGGTGTGTTAAGATCAGGGAATAGCCAGGATTTTGGAAAGGAAAGAGTACCTCGGTACTTTAAAATTTGAGGAAAACGACAAATTTATGCTAAAAATTTCACACTGAAAATTTTGTATTTTTGTATATACCTTCAATAAAGTCCCCTGAACGTCAAACCACGCGTCCCCTCCTCCTTAAACCTTCGAAAAATCTGGGACAAGCCCCGTACCACACCCCATCCCCATATACATTTACGCTGTTAAATGCTGCTTCTAAACACCATGAAGTACCCTAGTCTTATACACATTCGCAGGACTGCAAACTGAAGAAAAGAATACACTGTTCAGTTCAGTCGCTCTTTTAAGATCCCTAGAGAGAGACCATTAGAACATAATAGCTGTCCCCAGAAAATTTTTTGAAATCAGACACAATTTTGGTGCACTGTAGACGCGATTCTGGGGTTTTACACGGCTGCAGCTGGCTGTTCTACGCTTGTTCTTTTTTATTTTTTGCTGTTCTTTTTTTAGAAAATGGTGTTCTAAAGAACATAATTTGGAACAAAAAAAAAACTCTGCTCTAGACATATTTTGCAAGAAGGGTAGTTTCCATATGCGCATACTTTTAGATATAGCTTCTAGGGATTTTAGGGGCTGAGGATATACTCGATAGGTTTTTGTATCGGGTTAAGGGCGGTTTTGGGGGGGGGGATTATAGGGGACGTGAGTGAGTTGGGGGAAGAATTTTTGTGAACCCCTAAGGTAAATAGGACCTGAACCATCCGTAGAAATTTACACAGCCCTATTTCCGCGGAAAAGTTGATAAAACTGCCTATTTTGGTAGTAAAAATTAAAAAAAATCGCCAAGTGGCGACTGCGGCCTGTGACCGCTTTGTAACTAAGAAAATAAGTCTTATTTTTGACTCAAAAACAAAAAATCTCCAGTTTCTGCGGGCTTCCTAAGACTGGCACTTAAAAATTGTCCATTTTTGATGAAACTTAAGCGATTTTTACCTAACTTTTATCTAAAAAAATGTAAAAATTGCGTCAGTCTTGGGAGAGGATGGTTGCTTGACTCAGGGGAGGGGGGTCCCCCACCAGGGGGGAGGGGTATACCCAAATTTTGGTCCTGTCCTGTTACATGTATGTGATACTAATCAGAGTTTTTTTTTGTTCCAAATTATGTTCTTTAGAACACCATTTTCTAAAAAAGAACAGCAAAAAAATAAAAAAGAACAAACGTAGAACAGCCAGCTGCAGCCGTGTAAAACCCCAGAATCGCGTCTACAGTGTACCAAAATTGTGTTCAAAAAATTTTTTGGGGACAGCTATTATGTTCTAATGGTCTCTCTCTAGGGATCTTAAAAGAGCGACTGAACTGAACAGTGTATTCTTTTCTTCAGTTTGCAGTCCTGCGAATGTGTATAAGACTAGACTAGGGTACTTCATGGTGTTTAGAAGCAGCATTTAATAGCGTAAATGTATATGGGGATGGGGTGTGGTACGGGGCTTGTCCCAGATTTTTCGAAGGTTTAAGGAGGAGGGGACACGTGGTTTGACGTTTAGGGGACTTTATTGAAGGTACAAAAATACAAAATTTTCAGTGTGAAATTTTTAGCATAAATTTGTCATTTTCCTCAATTTTTAAAGTACCGAGGTGCTCCTTCCTTTCCAAAATCCTGGCTAGTCCCTGATCTTAACACACCTTAACAATTCTAACGTATATCGATCGTCAGAAGCTAATTTGTCGAAACTACAGACCCCGTTGAAAACTAGCTTTAGCAAGAGGTGGTTTATATATATATATATTATAGAAAGTTTGGATTGCCTATCAGCCAAAATTATGGAGACCCCCCGAAAATTTTTATATAATGTAAATTTTGTATATACAATATTTCAAAAAACGCCATTTACACCCAATTTTGCCACAATTCTTGGGACCCTCTCCAACTGCCTTCTCGATTCTGCCATCCATTCCCCAACCTACCCTCATACATGGATAGGGCGTACCGGGGGGGCGGGTGGTGGTGAAGGGAATTCCTCCACCCTGAAATTTTTTCCCAGTCTATTTTTACATAAGGGTCCCCCCTGTGGTTTTTCTTGCCCCCGAAAAAAATTCCCGATATATACGTCTCCAATTGACCAAATTTGGCGTAAAAATCCAAAACTCTAAATTTTTTTCTGGGGGCTGCCGCCCCCAGACTCGTGCGAATCCGCGGCTTACTATTCCTTATTATATATAATCTATTGGCAAAGTATGGTTTTTTTTACGTAAAATATATACTGCGTATTTATATACGCAGTGGACCGTACATTTACGCAGTCAAAAATAAAAATAATTTACGCAGCCTTCATGTGCCCACCGAGCGGCACTAAATAAAACTTAGCCGGAAGGTTTTTCAATGCGTCTCCAATTGACTGAATTTACCTTAAAAACAAAAAATTCTCAAATTTTCCTACTGGGGGCTGAGCCCCCAACCCCTGTAACTTTATTGCCTTATGTAACTTATGTGTTCCTTACTAAATTGTCTTTCATGAAAGCGTAAGCAAGTGTGTATATATAAGTGCGTGCACCATCTATTAGCTTACTACGCTTTTATTAGTGTATGGATTTGGCTGTTTATCGTGTGGAAACGGGGATCATTTAAAAAAAAATCTGAAAGTTATTCCCCCAGCCTGTTAACCAAATTTGGCTTAAAAATTGAATAATCTCCAATTTTTTTCTGGGGGCTGCCGCCCCCAGACCCCTGCGACTTTGCGGCTTAGTGGATTTACGCTTGCAATGCGTATTTAGGTGTTGCAATTGATATATACACGGTGCATTTTAACCCATTGCAAAAAATCGAAAAGTCATCCCCCCCGAAATTTTTTTCTGGGAACGCAATATTGTAGATGGATGTATGAATGGAAATTTTGGTTAAAAACATGAGTACAACGCCGTTTAAAACTTTCAGTAAAAAAGAACAAGTCATCGTAAAAAAGAACACTCAAAAATAAAAAAGAACAAGTTTTGAGCAGTGGTCGATTTGAAAAAAAAACCCTGTACTAAGTACTTTCAAAACTGCACGGCAGGTTTTAAACCCGGAATAAAAAATGTGTAGGATCTGGCTGATGAAACAGATCTGTGTAAACCTGCGTATAAGGCGTTTAACGGGTACCGTCGGCACTAGGGTGCCCAGCGTACCCTCTATTCTCATTCTTCATAATTTTATTTTCGTAGTTTCGTAAGTCGCAAAGACAAAATATTGGTTTTTTAAGTACAAAAAATAATTTTTTTACCTAAAAAATGCCTAAATACACACTTTCAAAAAATTACACAACATACCCTTAATTTACACAGAAATTCTTAATTTACAACAACATTTACACAGTCTGATCTGCAAAACCTTTGATATGAAAAATACCCTAATATATATATATATATATATATATATATATATATATATATATATATATATATATATATATATATATATATATATATATATATATATATATATATATATATATATATATATATATATATATATATATATATATATATATATATATATGTATATCATATATATATATATATATATATATATACTATATATATATATATATATATATATATATCATATATTTATAGGCTTTTGGCTTAAATGGTTTTTGCTATGGCTAATGCGTTTTATTTGGTTAGTCTTGGTGAGTAGAATGTGGGTTTGTTGAAGTGAACACAGGGTTGTATCGTTGGGGGTGTGAGATAGATGCAGGTACCAACCTTTGCTAAGTTTAGTATTTTAGTTACCATTGTGAAACTTTGAATGCAAGATTTTGCCGCTTCAAAGTTTTTCATGGTTTCCTGATCACGTGATTTTTTAGAAAATAGAAATTTTCGGTCAGATTGGTTTGGACTAGAGATCGCAGTCGGGTCGGGTTGGGTCTGCTCGGGTCGGGTCGGTTTGAGATTTTCCGGCCCGCGGGTTGAGCGGATCAGTGCGGGTCAAAATTTTGTGTAAAAATACTCGATTTTGACATTAAATTTTGCTAGTTTGACCATTTTCTCAAGCTAATGTTCATAATGGCATAATGACTATACTAGACCGGAGATTCGGAGAGGCTATCACCTTCATCTACATGTCACGAAAAAAACTGATAACAAAAAATTCATAACAAAATTTTGTATTTGAGAGTTTGTAATAGCAGCTTGACTAAAAGTTGAGTCGGGTCGAAATGTACCTCTGGTCGGGTCGGGTCGGGTAGAAGAAATTCGACCCGTTGCGAACTCTAGTTTAGACAATTTGTGGAATTTCATAAACAAAGATTTTCTAATAACACTAAGAATGGCATAATTTTTTGTCGCATTGATGGTTCAGTTTTAAATCTTTTCTTGTCATTACATAAACTTTAGCTGTCAGACCTTTTTTAGGTCGCTATGATACTCGCACAAGTGTCCGACGTGTAATGATGGTCACCGCAGCTACCAGTTTGATTTACACCACGATTCAGGTGAGTAACTGGCCATGGACCTCTGTAGCGGGCGGTCACGACCTCGTGCAAGAGCAAGCCAACCTTGGTGGAAAAAACGCCACATGATTTGCTTTGTTTTTTTTGCAAATTTATATACATGTTCGTGAGGATGGTATCAGTTTTGTGCAAACTTACCACGTTGTATATATCAATCAAATTCAGGCCATCATGACTATGGGGCATGGGCGAAAATATGTCACTAAGCCCTATGTCTGACTTATACCCTGGCCTGCTGGAAGTTTAATAAAGTTGTAACGTGTCAGAAATGATGGATTTTTTAAGTATGTTTTTTTTTGTATTTTTAGAGCTTAATGGAGTTCCAATATCCGGACAAATGGTATCGAGACGAAACAGCCGAGATCGACTTATTCTCGCACGGTGGAATGCTATTTTGGATGATCACATCTGCTATTTTTTTTGTGGTAATGTTTCATGCTTAAATTGTAAAAAAATAATTTTGATTAAAATTGGAAAGATATTGTAAAAAAGCATGAGGAGTTAGGGTAGCAGACAGGACCGACCTCATCCCCGTTTGTATTTTTTTTGTTGTGTTTTTCAGATTTATCTGTTCGCGTGCATCATGCCATGGAGCAATTTCAGACGAAAGTTTCCGTCAAAAAGTCTGTGGCTTTTCATTATTTATGCATTATTGAGTAATTGAAATTTTCTAAAAAATGTGAACAGTTAGTGTGTCATTAGCTAGTGCTATTGACCTATTAATAAGAAGGCTCCACAATGCGTAGTCGAGTTATGCAGTAGCAGTGAGCCGACTGTTGCTTTTGGCTGTTGGTGGTCTGAAAGTTTAGCTTGTAATCAAAGCTTCTTTTTCACCCCTTGCCTGTTTCTTCGTGACAACCAAAAGAATTTCCATCAACTGTTTATTTTGTTGTCACTGAGAAGGAACATGCTTCATGAGATGTTAAATATTCTTCTTTTTTCATCCGTTTGTTTTTTGTAGTGAAACGAAGTTTCTATTTCTACTGCGGGCTGATGAGCTTGATGTATTTGCTACAAGTTGTTGGCACAAGTTTAATTTTCAGTGGAAATCTCGTCGGAATGTGGTAAGCGTTCTATTCCTTTATTATATTTTCTGTTTAATATGATCTGTGTAATCTGTCTAGTGGGCACCTGCCAGCCACCTATATGTTAAGCACCTATATGTTAGGCAAGATTTAACAGTTGAGGTTTAGTTGAAATATGAAAAAAATGCTTTTTGCGATCTTATCTTTTCCCCTGGCCCCCTGGGAGTTTTATGTGAAAAACTCAAAACATAAAACTCAAAGTTAAGAGTAGCGAACACATTGGCGTACAGTTCTTTTTAATTATATTTTAAAAAATGCAGTTTATAGTTTCTGCTTTGCTTGTAGTTTATAGATTTGTGTAAAAAAATGGGGAAAGCGGCCATCTCCGAAGTAAGTAACCTATTTATTTGTCTTCTGTTTATTTCAGCATGGTGGACATGACGTCATACTGTTACTTTGCCTTTTTCTCTATCCTGGTCTATATCACCTTTTTATTGGGTTATTTTGCGTGAGTTTTTTTGCTTCTTTGTAACTTATTATTCCAGTAAAAAAATTTAGCTTGATCGTTAATAATATGACGTGCTTATTCATCATAGCCAGTAGATTACGGTGTATTGTGCCATATCGGTTTAGCTTAATACAATTTAGCTTAGGCTTAAATTTGTTAGACTTGTGTCAGTGCGCTGCACCATTGAAGATTAGTGTTAATGACATAAAAGTGAGATTTAGCTGACAGTTAACTAAATCGATTCAGCTGAAGCTGTGCGCAAGTTTCGCAAGTGTTGCTGGCTTGCTTACTTGCTGAATATTGGCAATACATGTTTTCATCCCTAGCCAGCATCATAAACGTCTCTGATCAGGGCGGACCATTGAAATCTGTCTTGAGCCAGTGTTGCTGGGAGCAAATATGAATATGTAAATAAATAAAAGCATTTTTCATAGCTTAATTGATAAGGTCACAAAAAATAAGAAAACTAACAATTTTATTGAAAACTTTGGGCAAAAACTGTGCATTTGTGTTTTTTTTGCAGCAAGTCTCAGCCAAAGCTCATGTTTTCCTACAAGCCGCAGCAAGACGAGGACGTGGGGGAACTGCCCCATCAGCCGCCCCCCGCGGGCTATCCGGGGGGATTCGCCGGCATGTATTCGCCCTCGGATTCGGATTACTTCGAGGAATATCTCTACAGCCCGGACAGCCTCTACGAGTCGACGGATTTGAATTCCCCCACGGGCATCAATCCCCTGTACAATCCAAATCTGCCCCCCGTTTCGGGGAAGCTGGTTTTTGGGGATGATTTCCCTGACGACGCCGGGCCCTCTCATAGTATGGTAGCGACCGCTGTGGGGGAACAACCCAGCCGGTTGGCTTGAGTGTCGGGTTTTTTTTGGATTTTAATGGACTTGACTAAATATTTGAGCGATGACTATAAAAGGTGGGGGGGGGGCAGTTAAGTTAAATATTATCTTGCCACCAAAACCGACTTTATCTGAAGTTTTGTCGGGAACGACTAGGGACGTTTGTTTTGTTTGAAGCTAAATGAATTAACATCGTATTCGTTCTGAAGTCAGACGGTAGGTTAAGGGGTTGGAGTAATCTTGGTTTTGATGACAGGAACCAGAAACGGATGAAAAAATTTAAAATACTTAGATCAGTTTATCAGTTTGATTTAGATTCAGATGAGGTTGCTTCCGGTGAACATTTACGGTTCATACTTTTTCTTACAGACACAAAGACAGAGATATTTTAGTCAGCTGCTGTGAAAAATGGACCATTTATAGTATACAATTTAGTTTCGGTTTTTTTGTGCGTAGTACGCATTATTCGGAACTTAACGTTGTTCATATGACAAGTTGTCTCTTTAACCAAGTACTTTTCTTGGAGTTACTAAAGGACAATACAGTAGAGACAAGGACAAGCACCGGGCTTGAGGTATTAGTCGAGTCCATTGAATACGTCATGTGGAGAGAAGCCCCATAAAGACTCTAACTAACGGTTTTAACTGCATTTTTTCACTATGTTATAGCACTAATATGCACTGTATTTTCATTTTAAAATTATTGTTAACAGTAATGTTAATTTGTTGAAAATGAAAAGTGTCAGCACAGTTTTGGAGAGCCGTTGTGTGTGTGATTCGAACTGAGCTGTCTATTTTGTATGACCGGTGATTATTTCAAACTGTTTTATCGCAACGTTTTATAGAATTGATATTTATTGTCATGTTTGCAGAACGAAATTGAAGCAGTATTTTGGACATAGTATATTTTGTTGTAGAAACTGGAATTGTTGTTTGACTTGTTTAACTGCTTACAGTCTAGTTCGTGCTTATCCGTGCGCGTAAGCCAATGCGGCAGAACGCTGGGAAGCAAAAGCATAAAAAATAACAAGCAGTCAAAGAAACAATCAGAAATTGATAAAAAATAATTAACTAACTGATCAAACAAGTAGCCATGAGTACTGTTTTCGTTGGCGTCGTCAATGGGCAAGTATGAACTGGTTCCGACTTCGGCGACGTTACGGGTGATGGTTGCTGTTTATTTGATTATATAACTTATTTTTTCGCTTTAATTTAGTGTTGTAATCTTCTTTTAGGGCTTGCTTCAGTTCACGATTAATTCTGCTGACACCTGAATGAAATATTTAGTGTTTGAGAGCAAAAATATTTTAAATATTACTTTAAAATTCAAGTTTATACATACTGTTTAATCGCGGAAAATGAGCGGAGTTGAATCTCAAAGCCAATATGATTTTTAGTTTTTATAAATAAGTTTTTCTGTTTTGTCTATCTGTTCTGGGCAGCCTACGATGTTTCACGGGCGAGTACCGAGTACCGTTTTTTAATCTAGTTCTGTTCTATTGTTTTGACCAAGATGCTTTGTAGCACAGTCAAGCGCGCTCTTGTATTTGTGCGCGCGCTGTGCAAAAGATTACTCCTAGTGCCACACAGGAAAAGTATCGATGCAAACTTATTTTCTAAAATATTATAACTCTTTGAATTGTTGCTGTATTTTGCTGTTTTATTTGTGCTTTTATTTTGTCTCGTTTGTGAAGCTATTTTAATAATCTCCAAATCATAATTTGTTTGGTAGTCAACAGCCACGGTTCTGAGTCAAAGTAGATTTAGTGAATTAGATTAAGACTAAAGGCTAACTGAACTGTGAACCCGAAAAAAAGGGTCTAGCAGTTGTTGGTCAGACTTTAGTTCGTTTGATACTCGCATATATACAGTATAAATAGGTTTGGGTAATCGGTACAATTTTTATGACACCGACATAAAGCCGCAGATTATGATGAAGAAATTTTTTTTGACAATGACAAAATCTGGCAATCTCATTGACTTCATAAACACGTGTCCATCATTCTGTATTAAGTTTGTTATTCCATTGAATTATTCATTTTACATTGTACTGTCATGGTATAAAATTTTTTGTAATGATAATGGATATTGTCGGTTTTCATGTAAATAGTTATATACAGCTTATGGATACAACACTGGAAATAAAAATAATGTGCTGCCATGTGCGCATTGCTCTCCTGTTCCGGACTTCCGGGCTAGTCCGAAGACAGGCCGACTAAACGAAACTCGCAGAGAGAATCAAAGTCAGGGGTAATCCGTGAAAAAGATAGACAGCTTTGGAATGACTAAAAAATGTACTAACGAATTTTTCGAAATGAAAGTTTTTGAGTGATTCTGTGTCAAAGGTCTTGTGGTATATACATCTTATTACAGATATGGCTAAAAATTATATTGTTTAATTATTGGTAGTAGGTATCTTTATTCTCTACCTAAGTGAAGTTAATGTTTTGTAATATTTAAACATGCTTTTAATGGTTTTGTTTTTGTGTTTATATATATTTTTGCTTTGTGTCGATAATAAGTTGTGTGTTTATTTTACTCATCTTGAATGTAACGTAAACTTCATATTTGTGTTTTGCTACTAAAATCGAAGTGGCCCTAATGTTCAACAACAGTATATATTTCCCAAACTCGTGTTTAAAACATGGTTTTGAAACTAATTGTATTTATTTTGTATGTTTGTAGTTTGTACTTTGCAGCACGTTCTGCACGTTTGATGTGTATAAGCACTGTATATTGTACATTAGATGTTGTGAATATATACACAGTAAAATATAGTTTTCCATGCTGTGGTGTCGCTACTTTTTTATGGTTTTTACTGTTTTTGGTCAGAATTGAAAACAAGATGCTTATTTTCAGTATCAGTATGTGATTACTGATTTCACAGTTTTACCATGCATAATAGAACACTAAGTAAGGAATAGAATATGTGCGAATGCAGTTTTGACAGATACATAATTGCCGGCAATATGCAGTTTGCAAAGGCAACCTTAAAGTAGGTTTTATGGTTAATTTCAAAGAAAGGCTTGTAACATTGTCCCTGACTTGTATTTCTGCATCGATGCTCCTGCATATCTCTTTACCCAGTGGCGTACCCAGAAAAAAATTTCGGGGGGGGGAATGACTTTTCGATTTTTTGTAATGGGTTAAATTGCACTTTTTAGCAATTTTAACACTCATAAAGCGCCTTACAAACGCAAGATCACTAAACCACATAGTTGCAGGGGTCTGGGAGCGGCAGCCCCCAGAAAAAAATGTGGGAAAATTTTGGATTTTTAGGCGCAATTTCGTCAATTGGAGATGTATCAGAAAATTTTTCCGGCCGGACAATAAAAACCGAAGGACACAAGGCTGCGGGGGTCTGGGGGCGGCAGCCCCCAGAAAAAAATTGGCGATTTTTCCATTTTTTAGACCGAATTTGGTCAACTGGAGACGTATCAGAAACTTTTTCCGACAAAATTTAAAACAAAAGATGGGAGCGTCATATCAGACAGTGTATTCCACAAGTAAATGTAGCATAATATACTCGTGTCGACATGCACATGCATCATAATGTACTTGTGTATACATGCATAGGCTTTAATGAAAGACAATAACAAGGAATAGTAAGCCACATAGTCGCAGGGGTCTAGGGGCGGCAGCCCCCAGAAAAAACTTGAGAAAAGTTTTGATTTTTAGGCCAAATTTAGTCAATTGGAGACGTATCAGAAAATTTTTCCGGCCGGACCATAAAAACCAAAGGGGGGACCCGTGTGTAAAAAATCACTGGGAAAGAATTTCGGGAGGGGGAATTCCCCCCATTCCCCCCCCCCTGGGTACGCCCTTGTCTTTACCAATAATCCTGATACATTATTTCGTTGCGCTTTCTCTTGTCCTAGATCACAGTCAGGTAGGCGACTGATCACCTCTCTGCTCGGACCTGGTTCACCGGAACCGTCCTGCAAATTACCAAATAGTACCCGTACAAAAAGAGACGCTACAACCGTAGTGTTTTGTCCGATAAGTTTTTGGCTTAAATCCTCAAGTCAATTTGTTTCCGTTTGTGGAACTAGCTTTTTGGTGGGAATGACTGACTTTGATGGTCATTTGACGGAAAAATTCTCAACTTTTTATTTTCGACTTTTTTTAGATTTTTTGACTTCAAATTGTTTGATGTTTGCCAGTCATTTAGGAAATTTATGGCTGACGAAACTCACTTTTTCGCTTAATGTGCTAAATTTCGCGTCTCCTGCCAAAGTTGAAGTGTCAATTTTGAAGTCGCTTAATAAGGTTAGACGTAAACTTTTGTTTTTCAGAAGGACATATTTCAGTGATTTCCACTGATTAAGAGCTTCCTTTTAAAATCGCGACAACTGAAAAAGCTTATGTTAATTGTTATCGACTTCAGTTGAGATATTAAAACTTTTCTCGATACCTTAAAAGTTTCTAAATTGTGCTTCAATTTTGCTGAAGATTAGCATAAACATCACCGAAGTCCAAAGGTATTTACAAGCATTTGGGATGGTTTTACAACCTAGTTATAAGGTAAATAATTAGGTAGTTACTAACTTTATAGCGCTCTTTTAATTCATATTTGAACGCATTAGCGATTATCTACATGTTCTTATTCTATTCTGTTCATATTCTTTAGAAAATCGACGAAATAATGTGAACTTTGTCATTAAAGAAAAATCTCTAATTGTATATAAGATATCCTCTACATATGTAATAAACGTTCAAGGCGTAAGTACTTGCTCATTTTTCTGTTGGCTGAACGAACACACAAATGTACGACCGTCCGTGTCAGTTGTCAGTATATAAACCCTTAATTGATACCGGACTTCGGGTGGATTTATATATACTTACTGCCGTATGTTCGTTCAGCCGGCCAAATTACGAAAATGTATATCACGCCACTAGTAATGCATAAGATCAAAATATTGCGTGACTTTTCGTAACTTTGCCGGCTGAACGCCGAACGGACATACTGCTGTAAATATGAAGCGACCCTAACTGAAGCGAAAAGTTTTGTGAAGTAAAATCGTAATAATCGTACTTTTTCAGCGTAATTACTGACACTTATGGATCTTAACGGGAGTGACGATGATGATGTGAAATTATCAGACCAGGCGGCTGCAGCATTGCAAGAATTTCTGAGAGAACAAGCCATCCGGGAATCCAAACCAGAGAGTGTGGACGAGGATTGGGAACTGAGTCAATTTTGGTAGGGCGTCAAGATTCTAGGCTATTTTGTGCGGTTCTGATTCAAAAGTTGCCGGAAACTTTTTATAGCTTCTGCATCCGGTTTCGATGTCACGGTCGGCGCGACAGTGACGGTTTTTCACTTTTCGTTTTTCGACGCCTTTTCACTCACTGAAAAGTTATACGATGTTACAATGATGGGTTTTAAGATTATTCGAGTATCCTAGAATGGGTCATCCGACAAGAAACCGAAGATGTCTAATCTCTAAAATTAAGCCTGAGGCCTAATCTAACGACAATTAATAAGGTGAAGCTGAAAATGTGCAACCGTCACAACTGTTAGACGACAGTTACAAAAAATTTCCCGATCAACCACTTTAAAAATTTAAGACTAAGAATGTGTGACGAGGTTGGGGGGAGTCCTCCTTCCAGCAACGTAAGAACACAATGAGGGATCGGAAAAAGGGGGGAGAGAAAATTTGGGGAAGATTAGGGAGCGAGACCTTCCTTTCTTGATTATTTATTTTGTGTTGTAGGTACGATGATGAAACAGCGACCACATTAGCTGAAGAATGTCTGCGGGAATCCACCAACAAAATAGCTTGCCTTTCTTGCCCGACTGTTTTCTCAAAAATTCAACAACTTCTGGCAGCAAAATCGGAACCGCCAGCCCGCATCGTTCATTTATTTGAGTATGACCGAAGATTTGAGGATCGATACAGGGATCAATTTTATTTCTACGATTATCGACAGCCCGAACATTTTGAAAAACCGATTGAAAACGATTATGATCTCATTATTGCAGATCCACCGTTTTTGTCTCAGGAATGTTTGGTTGGGTTGACGAAAACAGTGGAGTTTTTGAAGGAAAACGCGACAAGTTGCAAAGTAATTTTGTGCACCGGAGAAATTATGGCAGAGGAAGCGAAGAAGTGGCTGAAAGTGAATATGGTGAAATTCAGACCGAAACATGCGAGAAATTTAGCTAATGATTTTGCCTGTTTTGTGAATTATGATTCGGGTAATTTGAATGAATAAAAGTAAAAGGTTTCATGCATTTTTATTTTCCCCAACGGTCCACGGCGCTAGTTCATTAATGACTGTGCGAGTTAAGGATTCCAATCTCGGTTTGGGAAAAAGATTGTTGAAAAATTACGCATTTTTGTCGGGACGTCACAAAATTTGTGAAATCTATTGTAACTTATCTGTAAATTTATGCAATTTTGAAATGAAAAATATTTTTTCAAAAAAGTGGTCTCGTTTACTATGTATTTATCCTGGAATATTGCTGCAAAGGCCTGACAGAGTCCCAAATGTGACCACTGAAGAGTGTTCTTTCGTAACTGCCATTCTAAAAAATGATCCATTA
>JASANF010001406.1:0-12961 GCA_030248245.1 Trissonchulus sp. WLG1_4 | reverse complement strand
ATCGGCTTAAATATATAATATACTATAGCAGGCGGGAAAAAACCTGA
The DNA here is from genome assembly GCA_030248245.1 of Trissonchulus sp. WLG1_4. Taxonomy (NCBI): domain Eukaryota; kingdom Metazoa; phylum Nematoda; class Enoplea; order Enoplida; family Ironidae; genus Trissonchulus; species Trissonchulus sp. WLG1_4. The sequence goes on along the minus strand of JASANF010001406.1, from coordinate 12,914 downwards.
ATTTTGTTATGTACGTCATATATATTTTTCACGGGAAACCAAAAAAAATCTGTTGTAGGCCTACGCTTGAGGGGACCGGTTTCATTTCGCTATCTTTTCGGCGGCCGCTTCTCGGGAAACCCATGCGGGGGAAAAAACCATCCTTAAAATAGTGTTACGGTAGTTTTTCAACGCCTAGGGATACTATATAAGTAAAGGCCTCCTAGTCAAACTATACGCAGATTTGCATGGGGCCTCAGGTACACAAGTTTGAAAACTGCCCTTCGCAGCCCATTATAAAATTTCGAATTTTCAGATTCGGAAAACAAAACAAAGAAAACCTTTTAAACAACTAAAAAAGTTGCAATAACGCTTCAACTCGCAGGTGGTGCAAAATTTGCACTTTGTGGCTAATTTACTTTGACCCTCAGTGGAAGTGGGTGCGCAGGTCGCGATGGCCATATTTCCCTAATTTTAATAGGTTATTTGGCGTTGAAACAAGAGAAATTAATATATTTTTATCAAAACATACAAAAAACTGGCAATAGGAGCAGAGAATACTACTTTCCGCCCCAATCTCAAAATGACAAAGTCCAACCATAGGCCCGTATTCCAGAATTCGATTAAAAAGTGTCAGTATGCACATTTGTGTTAATAATAAACGTCTTTTTCCACTACCATTGTAGTTTTTTGGGTGTAGCTACTAGAGTTTTTTTCGACACCCACAATGCATTTCAAAAGTGGGTTTTTTCCCCCACATGGTTTTTTACCGTTTCTAATTTCGGTCACGCCCCCCCCCCCCCTCTCAACGAAAAGAAGGAGGGACTGCTCATGGCCGATCACGAATAAGGGAAGGGTAGTCCTCTGTAAAAGTATTTTTACATTTGAGCTCGCAGAGTACTCCAAAGTTCACCTCCCATGTCGGGTCAAAATGGGGGAAAATTTTTGACTCAAAAAATACCAGCAGAATCTTTTTTGCAGACCGCTTATGACGTTTGTGAATAGGGACCTGTACTAATGCGGAAATTCCCGTTGTACCACGCATGTTCCCGGAACTGGGTGGTTTTTTCCCCCAAGCTGGGTTTTTCTCCGCCCGCTATACATGTGTGCATACACCCGACTGTGACCAAGGATGTTTTTTTTGGTCCGATTTTTGTGACGGACATGAGTGTCATTCGGTGTCGATTATTTATTTCATATTAATTAATAATGATCGTCGACACACGCAAACAACTAGTTTTGTATATATAGATATACCCATCTTTCGGGTATATTTTCTGTTGAACTGGAACTATCATTTTCTACAACTATATATATATATATATATATATATATATATATATATATATATATATATATATACATATATATATATATATATATATATATATATATATATATATATATATATATATATATCAAAAGCGGCTGGATCTTTTCGGGCGCGGGGGCGCGCGCCCCCCCCCAAATTTTTTTTTCCTGACTGAAATTTTACTCAAGGGTCCCCCCTTTGGTTTTCTCTTGCTGTCCGAAAAAATTTCCGATACGCCCCAATTGACCAAATTTGCTTAAAAATCAAAAAATTCTCCAATTTTTTCACCGGGGCTGCCGCCCCCGGACCCCTGCGACTCAATGCTTACTATCCCTTGTTATTGTCTTTGGATCAAAGCCTATGCACAGCAGACACTATAAGTAGCATAATGCTGCATGTGTATTGCCTTAGTTTAAGGTCAGCCAAAACCCACTTCTATAGGCACAGCTCATGTTTTTTTGCGTAAAATACTGCGTTTTTTTACCGAAAAGCTGCAACCTTAAATTTACGCAGTCAAAAATAAAAATACCGCAGAATTTATCGCAGCCTTCATGCTGTCACCAGGCGGCAGTAAATCAAGCTTAGCCGAAAATTCCGATACGTCTCCAATTAAAATAAAAATACGCAGTATTTTACGCTACGCTGATTTTAAAAAAAAACCCACACCTATTTTACTACGAAATAGGCGAATACTGGATTCTATTTTAGGAGATTTTGTCGGTTCAACAAAGTTTAGTCAGTACTTATGATAAAAGTATTATATTACATAAACTTTTGAACTATTGAACATTGTGACTACTCATTTTGATAACTGTTCTTCCTCTATTTGCACAGGTTGAAACCTTCGAAAAAAAAACCGACTCAAAAGGCGAACCGATAACTAATTTCCACTATAACGGAGGGTGTAACTCATGTATATAAGTATAGAAAAGTGGCTTTTCGCTGAGTTTAAGCTAAGGCCAAGTGCACGTGCTATATATAGAATAGCCAAAATTTTCTGATACTTCTCTAATTGACAAAATTTGGCTAAAAATCGAAAAATCTTGAAATTTTTTCCTGGGGGCTGCCGCCCCAGCCCCTGCAACTGTTGCTATCTACCTGTTTTGTGATTACTCATACGCGTGTCGTTGCGTAGTAGTACATATGCTGCATTTACTTGTGTACACTGTCTGATGTGATGTTCCCATCTTTTAGTTTAGTTGGTCTGAAAATTCCAATTACAATACGTCTCCAGTTGACCGGAATTGTGGCTCAAAATTGAAAAATTCTCCATTTTTCTGGGGCTGCCGGCCCCCAGACCCCCGAAACTGTGTGTTGACTGTTGTTAAAACTTGCAGATTTATAATTATAATCTCGCCGTCAAAAAACAGTAAAAGGTGTCTAGCTTCTGGGGCGGACCCCCGCCCCGCACTAGTAAAATGTGTGTTGTATTGTATTTTGTAAGGTGGAGGGGGGGGGGGGTCGCGCCCCCCCGAAATTCCCGGATCCGCCACTGATATATATATAATATATATATATATATATATATATATATATATATATATATATATATATATATATATATATATATATATATATATATATATATATATATATATATATATATATATATATATATATATATATATATATATATATATATATATATATATATATATATATATATATATATATATATATATATATATATATATATATATATATATATATATATATATATATATATATATATATATATATATATATATATATATATATATATATATATATATATATATATATATATATATATATATATATATATATATATATATATATATATATATATATATATATATATATATATATATATATATATATATATATATATATATATATATATATATATATATATATATATATATATATATATATATATATATATATATATATATATATATATATATATATATATATATATATATATATATATATATATATATATATATATATATATATATATATATATATATATATATATATATATATATATATATATATATATATATATATATATATATATATATATATATATATATAAATATATATACATAAATATAAATATATGTATATATAAATATATATATGTATAATATATAATATATATATATATATATATATATAATATATATATATATATATATATATATATATATATATATATATATATATATATATATATCAGTGGCGGATCCAGGAATTTTTTTCGGGGGGGGCGCGACCCCCCCCCCTCGGCCATTACAAATACAATACAACACACATTTACTAGTGCGGGGGTCTGGGGGCGGTAGCCCCCAGAAGCTAGACACCTTTACTGTTTTTGACGGCGAATTATCATCTAAAATCTGCAAGTTTTATCAAAACAGTCAACACACAGTTGCGGGGGTCTGGGGGCGGCAGCCTTCAGAAAAAATGGAGATTTTTTCAATTTTTAGACCGAATTCGGTCAACTGGAGACGTATTATAATAAAATTTTTTCAGACAGGAAACTTAAAATAAAAGATGGGAACGTCACATCAGACAGTGTATTACACAAGTAAATGCAGCATATGTATGTACTCTCGCAGACACGCATAGGCGTTGTGAAAGATAATAGCAAGAAACAGTAAGCTACATAGTTGGAGGGGTCTGGGGGCGGCAGCCCCCAGGAAAAAATTTCAAGATTTTTTTCGATTTTTAGGCCAAATTTTGTCAATTAGAGAAGTATCAGAAATTTTGGCTATTCTATATATAGCACGTGCACAGTTGGCCTTAGTTTAAACTCAGCCAAAAGCCACTTCTATACTTATATACATGAGTTACACCCTCCTTTATAGTGAAATTAGTTATCGGTTCGCCCTTTGGTCGGTTTTTTTTCGAAGGTTCCAACCTGTCAAATAGAGGAAGAACAGGTATTCGGGGTATTCGCCTATTTCGTAGTAAAATCCAGCTGTGCCAGGGTTTTTTTTTGAAAATCAGCACTGCGTAAATACTGCGTATTTTTATTTTAATTGGAGACGTATCGGAAAAATTTTGCGGCTAAGCTTGATTTACTGCCGCCTGGTGAGCACATGAAGGCTGCGTAAATTCTGCGTATTTTTATTTTTGACTGCGTAAATTTAAGGTTCACTGCGTAAATACGCAGTATTTTACGCAAAAAAAACCATGAGCTGTGCCCGTATTATAGAAGTGGCTTTTGGCTGACTTTAAACTAAGGCGATGCACATGCAGCATTATGTACTTGTGTATACATGCATAGGCTTTGATCAAAGACAATAACAAGGGATAGTAAGCATTAGAGTCGCAGGGGTCTGGGGGCGGCAGCCCCCAGTGAAAAAATTGGAGAATTTTTTGATTTTTAGAGCAAATTTGGTCAATTGGAGACGTATCGGAAATTTTTTCGGACGGGCAATAAAAACCAAAGGGGGGACCCTTGTGTAAAATTTCCGTCGCAAAAAATTTGGGGGGGGGCGCGCGCCCCCCGCGCCCCCCCCCTGGATCCGCGCTTGATATATATATATATATATATATATATATATATATATATATATATATATATATATATATATATATATATATATATATATATATATATATATATATATATATATATATATATATATATATATATAGTTGTAGAAAATGATACAGATTGTTCCAGTTCAACAGAAGTATCATACCCGAAAAAGAGTGGTATATCTATATATACAAAACAAAAAATTACAGGTTGTTGCATGTGTCAACAATCATTTAATTAATATGAAATAAATAATCAACACCAAATGACACTCATGTCCGTCACAAAAAATGCAGGAACAAAAAAACATCCTTCATTCACATATAATGCACACATGTATAGCAGGCGGAGAAAAAACCCACCCCATTTTTTGGGGGGAAAAAACCACCCCAGTTCCGGAACTTGGGTACGTGGTACAAGTTTAAAAATTTGCCAGCGTATAGTACAGTCCCTGTAGGCAAACGTAATAAGCGGTATCCAAAAGGGGTCTTGCTGGTATTTTTTGAGTCGAAAATTGGATCCCCCCATTTTTGACCCGACATGGGTATAAGGGAGGTGAACTTTGGAGTCTCATTTCTCAGCACTAAGAGATGCGAGCTCAAATGTAAAAATACTTTTACAGAGGACTACCCTTCCTCTATTCATGATCGCAGTGACAGGTCCCTCCTTCTTTCGTACGAGGGGGGGGGGGGCATGACCGAAATTAGACGGGGTAAAAAAACCCATGTGGGGGAAAAAAACCCACTTTTTGGAAATGGTCTGGTGATGTCGAAAAACCTAGTAGCTACACCAAAAGACTCATGGTAGTGGAAAAAGACGTTTATTATTAACACAAATGTGCATACTGACACTTTCTTGATCGAATTCTGGAATACGGGCCTAATAGTTGGACTTTGTCATTTTGAGGTCCTTTTGGGGCGGAAAGTAGTATTCTCTGCTACTATTGCCAGTTTTTTGTATGTTTTTAATCACAACCTGTTAATTTCTCTTGTTTCAACGCCAAATAACCTATTAAAATTAAAATATGGCCATCGCGACCTGTCACACCCACTTACGGTACCCCCCACTGAGGGTCGATGGCGTAAAAAGTAGCCACAAAGTGCAAATTTTGCATGCAATTGAAGCGTTATTGCAACTTTTTAGTTGTTTAAAACTTCTTCAGGCGAAATTAAGGTGTTTTGTTTTCAAATCTGAAAATTCAAAATTTTATAATGGGCTGCGAAGGGCAGTTTTCAAACTTGTGTACCTGAGGCCCCATAGCAAATCTGCGTATAGTTTTGGTATCAGAGGCCTTTACTACTCCGAATACGTGCCATAGCGTTGAAAAACTACCGCTAACACTATTTAAGGGGTGGTTTTTTCCCCCGCATGGGTTTTCCCCCGACAAGTTTTTGGCTTCCCGCCAAAAAACGGTAAGAGATAGCGAAATGAAACCGGTCCCAGCGTTTAGAGCAAGGTTAGGCCTACGACAGATTTTTTTGGTTTCCCGTGAAAACGTATAGTATATGACGTACATGACGAAACATGAAAATGCGGGTTTTTTCCCCGCCTGCTATAGTATATTATATATTTAGATGACATGAAATATCAACAGTATGTTTAAATAAGTAAATCAAATAAAGTGGACAGACTTCGTGTACTTGAAACAAAACTAAACTAAAACTAGCCAACAAAAATATTAGCCTAAAATGTGACTCAACAGAAAAAACAGACGGATACCTATGTTTTATCAGTACAACTTTTTACTTGAAAATAACAAACATCCGGAAATTTAGCATTTTATCAGCTTTTGTAGGAGTTGAGTGGGCGGGAGGTAAATAAAACTAAAAGCCCAACAAAACAAAAAGTAGCACTTTTATGAACCAAAAATACCCAAACCTGAAGTGTTAGTCGGCCAAATAGAAAAAAATGAAATAGATAAAAGTTTGGGTACATAAAAATTGAGAAAACAAAAGTGCACAGGTCACAGACGCAGAGTGCGATAATCTTCAAATCCTGCCCCAGAATGTCTAAGATGTGGCTCAGCAAACTAGCCAAAGTATGGGAAAAGGTTGCTCCGCTCCGCCCCCCCCCCTGAATTTCCTTTCTACCCACAAATGGTAGCACGCACTGGCGTAATTTTTAGGCACAATTTTCTTTGACTGAAATGGCACATAAGGGTCCCCCTTGGTTTTACTGGTCCGGAAAAATTCTGATATATATACGACTCTATTCTCCAATTGCCCACATTCTGCCTAAAAGATCAAATCAAAAACTTCCTCAACTTTAATTCTAGCAACTCTGATACATACGTCCCGAGCAACTCTGATACATAAGTTTGTGAAAGTTATATAACAGCATATGTGCATTTGGTTTGTAAAGGAATATAGTATTTCAATTTATAACAGACCAAAAGTATACACACGTCACATACGCATGGCGCAAACACCAAACTAGAACAAAAGCATCGGAATGTGACACCCAAACAATAAGGTGCAATTGACAGTCTTGCAAAGGTATATAAACCGTAACAAAGAAACTCTGCTGGCCTAATTCAATCCGCCCGGCTCATTCAAACCCTACATGTATATATAATACACTAAATACTACTGGCCTACGCATTAGAAACACTTGCATAATTCTACTGGGGAGGGGGGTTGCGAGGGTGCGTCCCTCCATTTGGACCGAAAACCGGAAGAATGGGAGTTAGGGATGCGGGCAAGGTATATTTGCTTTAATTGGGAGGCAGCACGGGAGCGTCCTCACCGTATGGCGCGGAACGCCACTTTTGGTTGCACCCTCAATTTCAAATGGAGGGCCTTAAAATTTCTGTGAAAATGAATTTACATAATGATTTTTTCAATAATAGCTTCATAATCATATGTCTACTCTAGGACAAAAGAAATAGTGTGATTTTTGTTTTTTTTACATTACCGTGCCCGAGCTAGAAAATTTAGTGTACGTATATAATAGATATGCTGATACAGGCACGCATACGTAAATCAATAAAGTCCAATAAAAAATATATAAAAAATATGTAAACATATACAAGGGAAACAACTAAGAACAGGCCATTCAATGAAAGCAGAGAGAGGTCTGCGGGCTAATTATTGTCGCTCGTTAAATGACAAAGGCCAATGAAGTGGTAAACAAGCGTGAATATTCCCGATATATATTTCCGACCGCCAATTCCAAAACAACAGCTAACATCAATGGGGCCAGCCAAGTTCACTGGAAATTGGTCGGGGACATAAACTTTAATGAGTCATCATCAATTTGACATGTTTTATAGTGGTGCGGGGAAAAAACCCTACGCGTTTTGCGGGAAAAACCCTAGTGCTTCCTGGCCGAACCTTACGACTGGCCGGACCTTTTTGAGTATGTAGGTGGAACGCGCATCCCAAACTGACTTACCACACCAATTTCTGTGCAGTTTTGAGGCCTGTAGCATTTTTTACAAAACTTCAAAATTTTGCATGTTGAAAAATTCCAGTGACAAAATTTTCCAAATTTTTGACTTGTCATAATTTTTCACAAAAACACTTTTGGCCAACGCCGTTTGCATTTTTCAAGAGAGTTATCTTTCCTCTATACTTCTGAAGCTCAAAAACAGTGAAAAACGTTGTGGTTTACCCGTGACAGTTCAAAGTTGTTGTGTGGGAAAAAGAACCCTATTCCGGGAAAAAAAACCTATTTTGTTTGGCGACAATTTTTTGCTAAATTCAAGCATTGTTGCCACAAAAGTTGACTGATCTGGGTTAAGAACATGCGTAGACTTCATTAAAGCCGTTTATTTGGCAGCAAAACGTCGTTTTTTGTGGTATACCCCGACACCCCTTACGAAACCTGTTTTGGTGATGTTTCACCAAAATTTGCCAATTTTTGGAATATTTAGGGTTTAGCTGTTGCGTTTGCGTACCACTTAAATGAAAGAAAGGTAAACGCGGGCAGTGTTTGCCCACAGTTTCTAACGTAACAAGCGCAAAAATGTGTTTTTAATGCTTCTAAATAGTGAAAAAATGCATATGTGGGCAGAAGTCATTTCTGCCAAAAAGGGTCGATTTTTGAAGAATCATTGTGAGTCACATGGGTGTCGGAGAAACGGATTTTTTAGTCCATACTGCAGCCTAAGAGTTGTACATAAAACACGATGAAATTGTGTTTATAGTCACTGCTAATAGAACAACCAGAAAAAGTGATAGGGTTTTTTTCCCCGCATTAGGGTTTTTTTCCCGCATAGGGTTTTTTTCCCGGAGGTTTCGAGACTCATTACTCAGAAATGTGAATAGTTAGAATCCATTTTATTAGTGCAACAGTTAGGCGAAAGATGGCCGGTATAACAGCCGCGAGCATTAATGGCTCCGATTTATGTGGAGCACAGGAAGACCCGAAAAGTTGAAAATAGGGTTTTTTCCCCGCACCACTATATAGGGATGGGTTTTAAGTTAAGAAGACGGGAAAAAACTAGTCAAAACCAGGAAAAAGAAAGTCGGAGAGCCGTGATGCACATTTCTTGATGGACGGAACTTATTTTGGTCCGAAGATTAAAAATGGATATCGGACAAAATGAGTGAAAATATGTCAGTGGAGTTTCGCATAGTCAACCTGTCTAAACTGGAAAACGATTTACGAAGTTTCAACAAATACAGATGTATATTGCTTCCAATCTTCCACTTTCACCAAGAATAAAAAGAAAGTAATAAAGAATAAAAGTAAAAACAAATAAATGAACCAATGATTACTGCCAACATGTTAATATATATGACGTGATTATAAAAGCATTCACTCAGATTCAGATGCACGTATATGGTAGCACGGATGTAATGAACAAATGAACCAAATAAGCAACCCAATGCAATGTACGTATATACATACATACATACATACATACATATATCTATAAAAAGTTTTAAAAAGCATCAAAAACTTGCCAAACGAAACCAGCCTTGGACAGCAAATAGGTGTGAGAGTAAGACCGAATCCCCCTCTCTCCTCCACAGCTACAAGCAGTTGAGTACACAGAAAAAAATTGATTGCCTCCGTTCCCACCCTCCCCCCATCCTAGATAAGCCGTTGGTCACAGCTTACCGCCCCCCCCCCCCCGAAACTATATTTGTATATCAAAATCTCGCACAGCCGACCTGATCGACCCTTCAGCGCCCCCTACTGGTCAGCCCCCCATAGAGCTTGCAGCCCTGAATTGCCCATGCCAGGGGGGCGACGTGTGTACTGGAAACCGGGAGGGGCTGCTTCTAAAACAGGTCCCCTGTCGGCATAACTTCCAGTGACTAATTCAGTAGCACGTCAGTGTCATCCCTACTTGTCCATAAACCGAACGCAACCCAAGTGCCTGGCGCATCTGGCAAGAACGACTCAAAATTGCATCAATTTCAATGTTTATTGCCGACATTTTAGTAGCTGAAAAACTTGCCAAAATATTATTATGCTAAAACTTTTTGCTGGCTTCGTCACCAAAAGACAAGTCTGAACGGCAAAGCACTGCCACATTCTCTGGCGCCAAACTTTACACAGAACCCGCTGCGATAATGTTTCACGGCCAAATCGGGCCAAAACTAAAATCCGACGTTTCTAAAACAGTCGGTAAACAAATACTTCTTGTGGTCCAATTTTTGCCAAATTTAAACCGAAATTCTACGCCACAAACCTGCCAATTTTACGTGCCCTTTTTATGATCCTGCCTGACCCCCTCGACAAAAAGCAACCATGTAAACTCTGGCTAAGATGCAAATCATGGGGTGTTTTTACGCAATTTTGCAGTGATGCAGTTCGCTGATAGAGCTTCTCAAAAGGACCCACTTTTATTCCCAAAAACCATTAGTAGTTTTCATTTTCTATTTCTAAAATTCCATTTTCTGTGAAATATACCACCGGGTACATGATTGTGTGCGTAATTCACCCGAAGAATAATGAGAAACATTGGTTCAGGATGGTCTGAAAAAATGTGAAAATAGAAATCGTTCGCGTAAGCGAATAGATGTCACAGAAAACAAAATAAACATACATATTATATGTACTTGTATATAGGTATACTAAAAAACTTGACATTGAGCACTTCTCCCCAAAATCACATGTACACGTCGTATGTAAATATATATATATATATATATATATATATATATATATATATATATATATATATATATATATATATATATATATATATATATATATATATATATATATACTTATATATAATTGTTCGAATAATCGAATATGACAATTAAAATGCACATAGAACTCAAATAAATACATACTCATATTAAACATATGAAAAACATATATAATCACAGTTAATGAAAATATGAAATCACTAAAAGTAGCAGCAGGACAACATTCTACTATATATATGAAAAAAAATGGCAGACGAGACGAGAAAAAAATAAAAAACATGACAAAATAAGCAACAAAAAAACCTACATTTGCACCAACCACTGCAATAATTTACGTCGTGGAATATTTATCGCCAGATAAACAAAAGAGAAACTAACAACAACAAAATGCAAAACGCGGCCGCAAAAATAGATGATGCATTGCGGCGCGACAAAACTACGACAGACGTATGCTTTGGGGGGAGGGTCGTTTCACAACATATATAGTGGTGCGGGAAAAAAAACCCTACGCGTTTTGCGGGGAAAAAAACCCTAGTGCTTCCTGGCCGAACCTCACGACATAGGACCTTTTTGAGTATGTAGGTGGAAAGCGCATCCCAAACTGACTTACCACACCAATTTCTGTGCAGTTTTGAGGCCTGTAGCGTTTTTTATAAAATTTCAAAATTTTGCATGTTGAAAAATTCCAAAGTGACAAAATTTTCCAAATTTTTGACTTGTCATAATTTTTTTGCTAAACTCACCCATTGTTGCTACTAAAGTTAGTTCATCTGGGCTAACAACATGCGTAGAGTTCATTAAAACCGTTTATTCGGCCGCAAAACGTCGTTTTTTGTCATTTTGGGCCATACCCCGACACCCCTTACGAAACCTGTTTTGATGATGTTTCACCAAAATTTGGCATTTTTTGCTATATTTAGGTTTTAGCTGCTGCGTACCAATTAAATCCAAGAATGATAGACGCGGGCGGTGTTTGTCCGCTGTTTCTCACGTAATAAGCGCAAAAATCTGTTTTTAATGCTTTTGAATACGGAAAAAATGCCTATTTGAGCAGAAGTCATTTCTGCCAAAACGGGTCGATTTTTGAAGAATCATTGTGAGTCACATGGATGTCGCAGAAACGGTTTTTTTAGTCCATACTGCAGCCTAAGAGTTGTAGCACACGATGAAATTGTGCTTATATTCCCTGCTAATAGAACAACCCGAAAAAGTGATAGGGTTTTTTCCCCGCATTAGGGTTTTTTTTCCCGCATAGGGTTTTTTTCCCGGAGGTTTCGAGACTCATTACTCAGAAACGTGAGTGGTTACAATCCATTTTATTAGTGCAACAGTTAGGCGAAAGATGGCCGTTATAACAGCCGCGAGCATTAATGGCTCCGATTTATGTGGAGCACAGGACGACCCGAAAAGTTGAAAATAGGGTTTTTTCCCCGCACCACTATATATTATAACTCCACATGAATTAGAATGCTAAGATCGAGTCTACAGTTTCAAAACATGTTGTATCATTTTGGACACATAATGAAGTAAATATCCAGCGTAGATGTCAGTTCATTACGGAAGATTACTACGCTATACCCCCCTTTTTGTGAGTAGACGGAAGTCCGCCAAAATGCCCAGCTTATGTTCGCTAAATAAAGGAAGGTAAAATAAATTATATTATACAGAAATAATTTCAAACCAATGAATGTTGATATCCATAGTAAAGTCAATATACGCACAAAAGTACTAAAGATAGCATCCCTAATGGAGACTGGCTGAGGCTGTGGCATAGTTCTGACTCTCTCTAAACCCAGCTTCAACTTACAGTCTGAGCCAGAACCACTATATTTTAATGGATTAAATGGATTAAAAACTCATGACATCGACTATGAAATACGAATTCATATATATACAACATGTTTTCTTTTGCAAATTTGTGAACAGAAAAGTTTATCTAAAAGTGAAATTAGTTATGAGCATAGATGCACATTGCAGA
>JASANF010001404.1:0-60856 GCA_030248245.1 Trissonchulus sp. WLG1_4 | reverse complement strand
GACACGGACAAACTTTGCTCACTTGCTGTGAAAAATGGACACAACCGTTTCAGCTAATTTTTTAGGTATCATCCTCTGCAAGTGACGGCAACATTTGCCATGCAGAAAGATGGCATATTTGGCCAGACGGTTTTCTTGTAATCGCTTGGGGACGAAATGATAGGGACAAGGACAAAGAACAAGTATGAAACCGAATGAAGCTTGGTTAGTATTTTGACCTAATGGACATATGGGACAAGGATTCTCAGGGCAGTATTAGGTCCGCTTGTGAGAAACATCAACAAAATGAACTGGTCTTTATTCATGTAAAAATTAAAAACTATTTGATGAATTAAGGGTTAGATTAAATGAATAAATAAAGAATTTTAATTAGCTACTAGGAACACCCCTCAGAGAAGTAACGTAATCTTGGGCTTTTTTAAGTGCCAGAAGTTTGGAGAATTCCACAAGGACTACCCGGAATCGTTCGGATTCTGCAAACAATTCTCGCTCTATCCCCAGTTTATGTTCATATCTGCGGCGATCTCAATTTCTGCAAGTCTTCAACAATAGCCCGGATGAAACTACCTACTACAGGTCCATATTTATTTTGTCATTAATTCCACTAACCTTTTCGCAGGAGGCTAGGAAACAAAGCCAGTATATCTAAACCCTACAATAATTGTTGGGAAATTGTGATGAAGGCTGTTTTTGAGAAGGGTAGACTGGGGGTGACATGGACCACCGTTTATCAGTGTCTGATGTTATCTGACGAGACGAGGGTTGAACTGATCACCGTCTATAAGTCTGACAAAAATAATTGCACCATTTGAGAAAACGAAACATATTGTGATTTCGTTACAAAAAGAATAGATTTTGATTATCAAAAGTACAGCATATTATTATAGTTCCAGAAGTCATGCCACTAGTAAGTAGCGCATTTTTTTTTGTCAGATTTCAGTTTAGCAATAATTTTTTTATTTTTTACTCACTTTTGGGGCACTTTTGTAGGCATAGGGGTGAGGTGAATGAGCTTTAGAAGGGGCTGTTAGCCTGTTATATTATGACAACATTATCGTCACCCAACTGGGTTAATATGCATTGTTGATTGGTAGCGTAGGTTTTTATGTATTTTAACGTCCGATCAGGCATGGTTTTGTAATTTGAACGATCCTTAGTCTGAAAACAGGCAATGCAATATTTTGAGACGTAGAAAAGAATAGATGCTGCAAAAAAATGAATAATAAGATTGGGTTATTGCAGGCACGTTCTCTTCATGAAAGACGTTTCCGAGTGTTTGACCATGATTCAACCCATTCTCTACGCCTACACCTTCAATGGTCCACCGCAGGTGCTGCGATTAGAAACGTTTTATTAGAATAACTTCAAGTTGAACAGATTTAGTGACTTTGGGCGTTTTGAGTTTGTTTAAATTAAAAATTTGACAAAAATTAATAGTTGCACCACTTGAGAAAATGAAACATGTGATTTCATTACGAAAACACTGGATTTTGACTATCAAGAGTACAGCAAGTTGGTGCAAAGTCATGCCATTAAAATAAGTTAGTGGCGTACTCTATTTTTGTCAGACTTTAGCTTTTAGATTAAGTAATAACTATATTTATTAACGAAAGAAATTATTTAAATATTACAAAATTATTGTGCTAATTTTTTGTATAAACGTTCATTATTAATTATCCTGCGCTGAGTTAATAGTGACGGTTAGACTCGTAATTGAGTAATTTAGTGTATTTAGCAATAATTTATTTCAGCCCGCCCTTTTGGACACCAGCAGTATTCAGCCGGATCGAATCCTACTTATGGATGATTTTTTCCATGTTTTGATTTATCACGGACAGGTGATTTTTTGGTTGGAATTTTTTCTGTGAAATTTTAACTGATTGGTTCCGAAAGAGTCGAGTTGGGTTTTTTGGGGAAATTTTTTGAAAATTTTTGAGGTTTGATAAAAATTACGGTCTATTCGTACTTAAAACCAAGAGTACATAATAGATAGAGTATGACACTTCCTATTATGCCTTGGTGCTCAACACTGAGTGGAGGAACCCTCCCCCTCAGTTCAAGACCCGGTACTCAGCTGGGGGGGGGTGCCCCCCTCCTCTCAATTCAAGACATTACAGAAGTCAGCTGCATTGCCCATATGCAGTTTCTTTAATGTCTTAAAGTGTAAGGGTAGTACCCCCCAAAGCTGAGTACTATATTTGTCTTGAACTGAGGGGGGTACCCCCCGCTCAAAACCGTACAAAAGAAGGTTATTTTGCGCTCCGCATTGGGCGCAGCCCACAAGGCATATTAAAAAGAGTGCCATACTCTTCCTGTTATGTACTCTTGGTAACACCATAAGTATTATTGGGCGGGGGGTGAAGTTGCCTTCTGGGGGAGGGCGGGTGAAAAAACTATGTATGTATGTATTTCTTTATTATTTCAGACCATTCACGCCTGGAAGCAAGCAGGCTACCAGGAGGATCCGCAGTATGCCAGTTTCAAGCAGTTGCTGGAGGCCCCCGTCGAGGACGCCAAGGATATTTTGCAGGGTCGATTCCCTATGCCAAGATATATCGAGACATACTATGATGGATCACAGGTAAGGGGGGGCAAATGTTGTAAATGGATTAGAGGATATTAAGTTGATTAGAGTAGATTAGTGTAAATTAAGTAGATTAAGTAGATAAGTTGATTAGAGGAGATAAACATTAAGTAGATTAGAATAGATTAAGTAAATTATAGGAGATTAAGTAGATTAAGTAGATTGAAGGAGATTAAGTAAAAGTAAATAAATTAGTATTAGAGGAGACGACATTAAGTAGTTTAAGTAGATTTACAAAGTATGATATATACTTTAGACGATTCCTTACAGCTTAGCATTGACCGAGTAGCTCAAATTAACGCTTTGTCTGCAGATTCCGAGATGGGCGGTTCAACTCATCATTTAGTTATTCTCATGCAAATGTCGTCTATAAGATATTCCGTTTATAACTGAGTAATATTTTGCAGATTTTGTTTTTGATCCTAACTCTGTGACTCAATCAGGAAAATATGTTTGTGATAACCACAAATTGTTAAGGAGAAGTGCTGGTCGATGTCCACTTATTTTGAGTATTTTTTAATGTTTTTAGGCTCGTTTTCTGTTGTCGAAAGTAAATCCGTCGCTGACTCACAACAACCCATGGGGACAGGTAAGAGGGGTCGATTCATAGGGCCAATTTCTAAAATGGATTAAACGGATTAGATTAAAATTTGTTTTGCCAATAACTTATGTTATCGTTTATCAATTCATACGAAATTTGCTATAGCAACTCAGGTGTAGCACCTCCCGCTTGTGCATAAAATTTTTTCAGTCTGCCTCAATATTGAGATAAATTATTAGGCAAACAAATTTTAATCTAATCCGTTTAATCCATTTTAGGAATTGGCCCACTGTCAACAGAAGTATGTTCGTTCAGCCAAAAAAATACGGACCAAATCATACAATCAGCTTACATTTAATAATGTGTTTTGGACACAGGGATTCATGAGATTTTTTTGGTGAAGTTTATTAGCGATTTTTGAAATAATGTTTTAATCTGATTGTGTTGTTTTTTCAGGAAGGCGGAGCTCCAGTGTTTACCGACGACGTTTCGCTGCAAGTTTTCATGGAGCATTTAAAGAAATTGGCCGTTTCTAGTTCATCTTAAACTATTTAATAATAATTCTAAATTATTAATTATCAAATATTAACTTTCTGTTTCTTTGTTAAATTGTAACAAGTACGAATTTCAGTACTGAGAAGTATTTTTTGCTATTTATCTGTTATTATTTGTACTGAGGGAACTTGAATTTATTATAAAAAATATTCTTTGGTCACTTAATAGTAACGTTCAACTTTATGGGTCGTTCTTTTTTGAAAATCCGGGTTTCAAAATTCAGCTATTGGCTGCTTTCATCGAAATATCGTAGCTTGTATTCCAGTTCTTATTTTTTTAGTGAATATTTAACTTATAAAGGTTCCTTACATATTTTAAACTTTTGTTTGTTTTGTTAGACACTTATTGTATTAATGTTATTTATTTTACATTATGTATGAAGCATAACAATGCGCTTCAGACTTCACTTGTTATTTCTTGGAATGGATTCACGTTTAGGTCCGACTCATACTTACAGCCTTTTGTCAGTTCAGCCGGCAAATTTAAAAAATCTTCTTGTCACAAAATAATATTGTATATTGGTGTCAAAACTTTTTCGTGATGTTGTCGGGTAAACAGACATACGGATGTAAATTGTAAGGGTCGATTCATACTTACAGCCGTATGTCCATTCCGCCGACAAAATTGCGAAACAATCACGGCACTAATAGTGATCAGAGGGTAACGTGATTTTTTCGTAATTTTGCCAGCTAAACGGACATACCGCTGTAAGTAGGAATCGACCCAAAGTGAATCTTTAGTCTTACAACGGTGGTATGAAATTTACCTATACTATGATGTCATGCGCGGTGGGGTACTCGGTTTATTTAATAAAATGTTTAAGCCTCAGATGATTTGGTAATATGGATTTTGTTAGGGTTGATTCATAATTGCAGCCAAACCTCCATACTTTTTGGTTGCTTTGCCGAATGGAATTTAATGCACTAATTTTACAAATTAGGTCGAAAATCATGAACGTAAAAATTATCAGTGCAAAATCAGGTGGTTTATTGCGATAATTTTCAATTTAATGACGGATCTGATCAGATTTATTAGAGTTGGTGCAACCGTTCAACGATCCCTGGCTAAAGGTTATAATGAATCGACCCTTTTTGATTGTTCTTCTAAGCATAAGGCTCGATTCATACTTACAGCCGTATGTCCGTTTAGCCGACAAAATGACGAAATAATGACGTCACATGCGCTGGCTGATCCACTTCACTAGGCTGCTAGTGACGTCATTCTGCAGGCTGAACGGACATACGGCTGTAAGTATGAATCGAGCCTAATAGGATTATTTTATTATACATCAGTTGAAGCATTCTAATTGGATTGTATATGCCGATATACCGGCTGCAGTCCAGAGGTAATGCATTCAGACTGATTTAGATGTTATCGAAAAAGTATGCATCAGGAAACCGTCAGTTTAGGCGCTTCCTCCTGTGCTTGTGTCAGGCTAAAACTGGTGAATTCCGGCCAAATTTGTGGAACAGGTGACAATTAGGGAACGGTGTTTTAATTATTTCAATCATTAATACCAACTTTCAATTTCAGTATAAATCATTATTTGAATTAACTCAAGCAGCAATATCGATGATGATGAATTTTCTGTAGGGGGTTGCGGAGAAAGGGTGCCAGGTGTCTGAGAGGGATGTGCCGACCCCCCTGAGAGGTGTGGATAACCCCTCTATCCATGGTCTTGAATATTTATTGGATTAAGGCTTGGAACTCCCTACTCGTTACACACATTTTGCATCCGATTTTTTTCTAAAAAATGAAAACTGGTAGCATTCTGAAGTCGAAATAATGTGGTTTGATTTGTTCTATTGTTAGAATCAAGTCATTTTTTGTTTCGCTAAGATTGCTATGTTGGTGCTAATAAAAGTCAGAAGCAATTGGTTTTTTTCGTTGCAAAAAATGCATGCCAGGTTTATTTGGGCATATATAGCGTAAAACAGCTGTTTAAAACATTGTTGATGGTTGCAGTTTTTTCTAACTTATTCCCTACTCCGAACTTGCTGTTTTCTTTTCAATCTGAAAGCTTTTAGTCACAGATTTTAATGCTTAATACTTAATAGGTGCCTATTCTGTGTATATTCTGATGAGAATATGACGCGACATGTTGTAAATTGTTAAATTGTTGAGTCTATGTTGAGTATATACTCAGTATCGTGATAATGATACCTTATACAGACAGTGATATCGGAATTTGTGAATTCGAGTTGCTTTTTTCTGACAATCAAAGTGTAAGTAAGCATAAAAGCATATATACTAAAAATTGGGATATTTTTTATTTTTGTGGTATTTTTATGTTTATATGGACTTTTAGTCTAATCCAAATTAAAGGTAGCGGATTTGATCTAAGCACGAGATTAAAGTAGCAAATAATAATCGGGTGTCTTCTTTAGGCTCGATTCATACTTACAGCCGTATGTCCGTTCTGCCGACAAAATGACGACATAATGACGTCACAGGCGCTGGCTGATACACAGCACTAGGTTGCTAGTGACGTCATTCTGCAGGCTGAACGGACATACGGCTGCTAATATGAATCGACCCTTTAAACGTACATTATGATTATCGAGAAGCGAACCAAGTTACATTCGACGCTGAGCTATTTTGCCAAAACTAAATTAATTTTACTCTAATCCGCTAGATCTGATTTTGGATCAGGCCTAGATTTTGTTTGATATGGAAGATTGCATACATATGTAGATATTCACGAAATATTGGTCTTGTGGTGACTGTATTTTTGTCTTCATTTGCAGTAATAAGCAACGTAACGTAGCGTTCTACTTTTGCAGTTTTAGATCACACGAGAAATACCCCAATTTTCCGCGTGATTCCTCACGTGACAGAGGTTACAGTCGTTATGCCGGGTCAAAATTCATTGTCAGTCCATATTCGATTGTGTATGATAACAGTTTCTTATCAGTAACTATGTTCTTTGTTTCACAAACTTTCGGGTATCATTTGCACTTTTAACACGTGTAAAAGTTCTAAGCCAATTTTAATACCTGTTTGGTAAATATACTTATATACAACTTAGTCAAAAATAGCAGATAATTTTTTGAATTAGCACTTTAATCCCTGATCAAGGAGTTCAGAGCTTCAGATGCAGGCCATTTTAAAGCCAATACTGCTCTTTGGACAAATTCTTCTTAACAGGATTGAATCAACATTTTGTTATTTAATGCAGGACTCTTATGCTGGTCAAGTATGCTCTACTGTTGTTTTGATACCGCAAAATAATTTAAATCTGATATAAATATGTTACTTGGAATTTAAATAAAATACTTTTGATATTTGATACTAGGAAAAAATTTAAATATGATATAAATATGATACCTAATAATTTAAATAAAATACTTTTGATATTTGATACTTGGAAAAAATTTAAACATGATATATATAAATATGATACCTAGAATTTAAATATGATACTTTTGATATTTGATACTTGGAAAAAAATTAAATATGATATAAATACAATACTTTGAATTTAAATATGATACTTTTGATATTTGATACTCGGAAAAAATATAAATATGTTATAAATATGATACCAAATAATTTAAATATGATACCATAATTTAAATATGATACTTTTGATACCAATTTTAATATTGATACCGGTAATAAAAGTATTATTACCGAAGTATCATATTGATATCAAAAGTATCAAAATGCTACAAAACCAAACGAACTACCAGCTACTGCCTATTGATTGATTTTCTTATATTTTTTTACCGAATAAAATTTGGTTTTTATAATACAGCTCGACTGGCAATGCCCTGTAATTTTCAAGAAGCGAAGCAGTAGCCAGTCAAAATAAGGAGGCGGAGCAAATAGCGATATCAAAGATTGCCGCCGTTGTTAGCCTGCCCAAACATCAGAAGGTGCCGCCTTTAAGCGTGAGAATCAAAATTTTGATATTAAATATGATACCTCGAATTTAAATATGATACTTTTGATATTTGATACTTGGAAAAAATTTAAATATGCTATAAATACAATACTTTGAATTTAAATATGATACCTTTGATACTTGATACTTGGAAAAAATTTAAATATGATATAAATACAATACCTTGAATTTAAATATGATACTTTTGATATTTGATACTCAGAAAAAATTTAAATATGATATAAATATGATACCAAATAATTTAAATATGATACCATAATTTAAATATGATACTTTTGACACCAATTTTAATATTGATACCGGTATCAAAAGTATTAATACCCAAGTATCATATTTATATCAAAAGTATCAAAATGGTATCAAAACAACAGTAGTATGCTCCCGAAATAATGGGCAATTATGAAAGTATGTGTTTTCAAAAAATGAGGTGCAATTTCATTTGATAGAAATGTTCTACAGCTTTCCATTTTTTTGCTTTTCAGACGCCCTTTAATAAAACATGGCCACACCGACAATTAAAAAAGAGAAAATTGGAATTGTTGGAAGGTAATGGTTTTTGGATTCTCTGGTTTTCATATTAGAAATATATTCTGTCGTATGTTGTTTTGGTTTTATTATCAATTTCTATCATAAAAATTAAATGCAGCCAAACCGTTTGCTCCGTTGCCGTTGTCACGGTGTAAATTTTCCCCCCTGTGGATTTTCCCCCCGGAAAAATTACCCCGGTGTACATTTTCCCCCCGGAAAATTTGCACCGGGGTAGATTTTCCGGGGGGGAAAATTCACACCAATCATATAATTTGACTGTTTCGAACGTATTTTTTCAAATATGGCTATTTTGTCGATAAATTTGTTTATTTTTATTTATTTAATTTAACAACATATTTATTTTTCGGCTGTGATAACTTCAGACTGGACAAAAGACTATGAATTTCGAAGGTATGTATGATACGTAGATTATCTGAGTCAGTTTTTTTCGAAGCAAAATGTTCAATGCCGAAAATTAAGAAATTTAGATTCATTGAAGCATTTGCAAACGCTGACCTCAGTCCTCAACGCAGAATTACAGGACAATAGTCAGTGGTCGTCGTTGAAAATGTTTGGGGTTGAAATTTTTTTAATGACGAATATTTAGCTTCAATAAATCGGGCCCTGAACAGTGTTATAAGCAAGTGAAGGTATGTACATACTGTGTACCGATGAGGCAAGTGAAAGCCCGCACACACATATGTTTATCTTTAAGCCCCCTCCACTTTCCAGTCCTAAGAGCATATTTCAGGCTCAAAATGTGCTACATTGACAAAAACCTCAACACGCAGAAATTTTCATTGTAGCGTTATTCGTCACGAAATTATTTGAAGACTAGGTAATTGGCGAATAATTGTTTTCAACAACTATTTGGATCATCGATGGAGAAAACTTGCTTGGAATAAATTTTGTTTTTCTTTAATGTGCATATTGCGGTAAAAATTTCAAATTTACATATTTGAACTTATTTTGTTGTCGAAAAATTTTCGATACAATATAATAAAATCACTATACGTCTGTTAAGTCTGCATAAGTCCCTTCAGACTCGAATGCTTGTGCGTCCAAACAGAACTGCGCAACGGATAACGACTCTACCAGCGGTATTAGAACTATTTGTTTCAATCATTAATTTCACTTTTGATTAAAACATTAAAATAAAACATTACACATACGGAAGTACGGGCATACGGACAAAGGTGCGATTTATACTTTGTTTTTCCGTACACCTTAAAATGTCGGCATTTTAACTGAATTTAACTTTGCCGGACATATTATTAAGACAAAATGAAATTGTGCCGTTCAGTACCTACGGATGCACGGGCATACCGCATACGGCTGATTAGCCGAAAGTATGAATCGAACTGCCGTTCTGACATTCAATATATCTGGACGTCCTTTCATCCGTTTGTCACAATGTCCGTAAAGTAACAACTTTACAACGTAAACAAACAAACAACAAAGTAATCAACCCTTAAAATCGTTAAAATTGCCCCTGGCGATGAGTCGCAGCGGCACGTGCCGATCCCAGGCGACTTGGCTATAATAGCCAAATTGCCTATCGTCGCCGTAGCCCCGTCGATTTGGTATAAACAGCAATCATGATATGGTATAATCGCCAGTTTTGAAAAAATACGTCAGAACAGTCGAATTATATGGTTGGTGTGAATTTTCCCGCCGGAAAATTTACCACAGTGCAAATTTAAAATATATGAATAAAAATACATAAAAATAAATTTATCGCCAAAATATCCAGTTTTGAAAAAAATAAGTTCCAAATAATCTCCAGTTTTGAAAAAATACGTTCAGAACAGTCAAATTATATGGTTGGTGTGAATTTTCCCCCCGGAAAATCTACCCCGGTGCAAATTTTCCGGGGGGAAAATTTACACCGGGGTAATTTTTCCGGGGGGGGGGGAAATTTACACCGGGAGAAAATTTACACCGTGACACCGTCAAGACAGTATCTGAAATCATTATTTCTAATTTTTCATGGTGGTTCAGAACGGACATACGGTTGTAATTGTCATTTTTGTTTCGCAGTTCTGGAGTTAATTTTAATCACTTGACGAAGTTAATCGAACTTTAAGTAGACATCGCTTAATCTCATATTGACTGATTTTATTTCCAGTGGTTTCATTGGTCGTTCCTGGGCGACGCTTTTCATCGGCTGCGGATATCACGTGACTCTCTATGATCTCACCACAGAACTAGTCAACAACGCTGTGGAAGAAATAAGAAAAAGCCTTCAGGAGTTAAAAGTTCGACTTTTAGTCAAAAGTTTAACAAAGCTTCCGTGAAAGTATTTATTGAAATTTTCTATGCTGCGTTATAGAACTTGTGTAAAATGATAGCTACACTCAAGGCCAATACAAGTTAGAATAAACTAATTCGAATGAAATGACGTATTTTCTTATAACCTCTTTCAAATGTGATGTAAATTCATGAAATTTTGTGCAAGATTTTCAAGAATTTCTTGTCTGGTAAATGTTGCATGGCTCCCTAAAGAGCAAAAAAGTTAAACTTCAGACTTTTAACTAAAATGGAAAGTTAGATGTCTTTTAATAAAATGAAATATCAAAATGTAGATAGTTTTTACATTTTAGTCGAAAGATTTGCTTCGTCCCAATGTTCTTCCAGTGGAAACCCAGTTATCGCTAATTAGCACTTCCATCGATTTAGCTACTGCTGTGAAAGATGCATATTATGTGCAGGTAGATAAGTTGATTGATTAAATGATTATATTTTAATTTAAGTTAAAATCTTCTTCAAAGCGGTCTTAAAGTCAAAATTCGTTTTGTACTGCAATTTCTATCTATTTATAAAAATCTGGAACAAATTATGTATATAAATCTATATATAATTAGTTTTGATAATGTTAAAAAACAAAATTATGTTTCGACTGATTCGAAAGTTCGGCCATCCTATGAAAAAGCCTTATCATTTGGACCTGTAAAAGTGTAAAGGATTTGACGTAAATAACCTTTCAGTTAATATTGCTGTTTGATCCATGTAAGACAGCTTAGAAGCTTCTAAGCTTAAAAGAAATTAGATTTTTTCGCATGACGATAGTTGAAGTCACCTCTGGACCGTATACAAATATTTAGCTCAAAAGCATTACTCTATTTTTCACAGCAGCTGACCAAAATTTGTCCTTGTCCCTGTCCCTCCCTGTGTTCTGTTAAGGACAAGTATGAACCGGGCTTCAGAAATCCGGTCCTACAAGTTCCCTATTTTTGCAGGAATCTGTTTTTGAAACTCTGGATTTGAAACAGAAAATCTTCCGGCAACTAGACGAAGTGGTCGGTCCGGAAACCATCGTAGGCAGCAGCACCTCGTGTTTGCTGCCGTCAGAATTCACCGCAGGCCTGAAGCACGCCGCAAATTACGTTGTGGCACATCCGGTAGCTGATTGAGTGGCTTTTTCAGGGTCGATTCATACTTACGAAATGTCATTACGAAATAAGCACGCCACTAGATGTATAAGTGTACAGAAAGGTGTGGGTGTATAAGTTTAAACTGTGGCGTGATTATGTTGTAATTTTACTTGCTGAACGGATATAAAATTAATGTATGAAGTATGCTACTGTAAGTATGAATCGACCCTAATTGTGCATTCATATTTTATTTTTACGCGGCCCCCAGGGGGCCGCGTATATACTATATTCAGATTCTCATTACGCGGCCCCCTCACCAAGCTTCGTCTTTTGGGACAAACCTTGGTCCTTTTGGACAAAGCTTCGTCTTTTTTTGGTAACGAAGCTTTGCCTTTTTAGACAAACGTTCGTCTTTTTGGACCAAGCTTCGTCTTTTAGGACAAACCTTGGTCTTTTTGGACAAAGCTTCGTCTTTTTTTGGTAACGAAGCTTTGTCTTTTTGGACAAAGCTTCGTCTTTTAGGACAAACCTTGGTCCTTTTGGACAAAGCTTCGTCTTTTTCTGGTAACGAATGTTCGTTACCAGTAATGAACTGGAAACTTTTTTTGTTCCTTCTAGAGAAGGAACTATTGTTTTGAAACCAACTCTGCATAGTGTTAAACTGACATCAACATGTTGGTCAGCGTGTATGATTAACGTGTGAAGTCAGCTTGGGAAGTTCTCGCTTATTTTTTTCAAATCGCGATTTATCAGTTGATAATGGTCAAAATCACATTAGCGATTCAGTAAATTCCGGTTTTATCAAAGTTTTATGATTTTATTACTTTTACAAAATGTCAGTTTTCCACACAATATGTGCACGTTCTATTCACGTGACTGTCTAGACTCAGTCTTGGAACATTTTGGAACAGTATTAGACATTAAATATTTTATAGAAAACATATTCAAATGCAGTTAGAATACAGAATTAATTCATGTAATTAAAGTACATTAACTAAATGATTACCTAATACAAAAATTTCAACTTTACTATGCGTTTGAGAAACATCACCTTAGTTTGTTCAAAGACTAACATGACGACGAAGCCGAGTGGTCAGAGGCGCTGTTTCAGAATTGGACAGTAGTCGATTTGTGTGTTCGATTCCCACAAAATGTTTTTGCATACTGACATATTTTAGCTCAAATTTATCGTGACGTGCTATTGTTGAGGACTTCGTTCCAAAAAATTAAAATCCGGTGTCACGGTGTAAATTTTCCCCCCTGTGGATTTTCCCCCCGGAAAAATTACCCCGGTGTAAATTTTCCCCCGGAAAATTTGCACCGGGGTAGATTTTCCAGGGGGAAAATTCACACCAATCATATAATTTGACTGTTTTGAATGTATTTTTTGAAATATGGCTATTTTGGCGATAAATTTGTTTATTTATATTTATTTAATTTAACAACATTTATTTTTCGGCTGTGATAAATTTAGACTAGACAAAAGACTATGAATTTCGGAAGTAGGCTATGATACATAGATTATCTGAGCCGGTTTTTTTCGAAGCAAAATGTTCAATGCCGTTCAATGCCGAAAACTAAATTCATTGAACCATTTGCAAACGCTGACCTCAACACAGAATTACCGGACAATTAGTCAGTGGTCGTCGTTGAAAATGATTGGGGTTGAAATTTTTTTAATGACGAGTATTTAGCTTCAATAAATCGGGCCATGAACAGTGTTATAGGCAAGTGAAGGTATATGTACTGTGTACGGATGAAGCAAGTGAAAGCCCGCACTCACATATTTTTCTGTAAGCCCCCTCCACTTTCCAGTCCCAAGAGCAAATTCCAGGCTAAAAATGTGCCGCATTGACAGAAACCTTAACACGCAAAACTTTTCACTGTAGCATTATTTGTCGCGAAATTATTTGAAAACTAGGTAATTGGCGAGTAATTGTTTTCAACGACTATTTTGATCATAAATGGAGAAAACTTGCTTGGAATAAATTTTACTTTTCTTTGATGTGCATATTGCGGTAAAAATTTCAAATTTATTTGAACTATTTTGTTGTCGAAAATTTTTCGACACAATATAACAAAATCACTAAACGTCTGTTAAATCTAAGTCCCTACAGACTCGAATGCTTGCGCTTCCAAATAGAACTGCGCAACCGATAACGACTCTACCAGCGGCATTAGAACTATTTGTTTCAATCATTTCACTTTTGATTAAATTATTAAAATAAAACATTACACATACGGAAGTACGGGCATACGGACAAAGGTGCGATTCATACTTTGTTTTTCCGTACACCTTAAAATTTCGGCAGTTCAAGGTGGTAGTTGCGTTTTCGAGGTTTTAGTGATTTCTATGTAAACTTTGCGCCCACAAAACGCAATTTATAAGTGACGCCTGAGCATGAAAGGTCAAAATCCCCAGTCATGTCTCTCACTTTTTCGAAATTTTATCTGTGGACATTTTTAAATGGCTTTAATTACAAGAAAATATGTTAATTTTTCGGTGCGTTTGCTTTTAAGCTATTTTCTCAGTAAATGGGGATTTTAAACATGTCTAAAACAAAACCTTACCAACTTTCAGCCCCAACATGTAATCGTACGATTTACAGCTGTGGCGCAAACTTTTTGTAAAAACTTCCAATAATTTGGAAACGACCTTTCTTCAGCCGCTTGTACTGGAAACAAAATAAAAGGTCAAGTTCCAGTAGATGGCATATATTTAGGTAAAAAATTGTTCTACGTAATGCAAAAGACCGCTTGTGATTTGAATTTGTAAACGCTGAGTTAGTGCTTTCCAAAAAACACCTAAAAACGCAATTACCCCCTTAACTGAATTTAACTTAAATTATAAAAATATAAAAATACACAAAAATAACTTTATCGGCAAAATATCCAGTTTTGAAAAAAATAAGTTCCAAATAATCTCCAGTTTCGAAAAAATACGTTCAGAACAGTCAAATTTGTTAAATTAAATAAATAAAAATAAACAAATTCATCGCTAAAATAGCCATATTTGAAAAAATACATTCAAAACAGTCAAATTATATGATTGGTGTGAATTTTCCCCCCGGAAAATCTACCCCGGTGCAAATTTTCTGGGGGGAAAATTTACACCGGGGTAATTTACACCGGGGGAAAATTTACACCGTGACACCGGTACAGTGGTTGACGGTACAGGCAAGCAAGTATAAGTTTTTTACCCTTTTACTGCATAAGGTTGTTTCAGAACATTTTTTTCAGAATTACACTATCTCAGAGTAGTGGAACCTGTGGTTATACTGTTTCCCAGAAACAATTACCGGTGGCCCAGTGGGTAGGTGTGAAAGTCATGCCGCAAGTCTGGGCTGGTAAAGCTGCCTCAATCTCTGGTAACGAATCAAAGATCAGCCAAAAGCTCGGTCCACGATTTAAGTGGAAACTGCTGATTTTTTGGTTATGGAATTCTCACTCAGCAAAGGAACCTTGCCCCCTTTGGGGCCTACTTGTTTGCAATGTACTGTATATACTATATTCAGATTCTCAATTTCCTATGTAATTTTGGGTAGGTCAATTTCTCTACGCTAAATTACACTAGAATGACAGGTAGGTCGAAACTTGCAAGCGAAGAAATGCAAGTCGAAAGACTGTAACGAATGATGATATAAAGCAAAACAGTCAGCACCGGAGTGGATTCGAACCACCAACCTTCTGATTGGAAATCAGATGCTCAGTAGATGCGTAGCGCTCAGTAGATGCGTAGCGCACTACTATCTGAGCCACCCGGGCTTACAGACAAAGTCTCCAAGATTGTTGTCATTATCACAAAAGTCATGGTGATAGGATTGACTCATAAATTCTTTCTCTGACTGTTTTTTTCATGATAACAAAATTTCTATGCAAGACACGCAGATGCACTATGCAGGTGCACATTCATAGTTTCATACACATTCCCGAGCCGATTGCTTGCAGCGATGCGCTGATCATGCAAATGATATAACGTTTTGCATTATTGCACAATGTGAGTTGGTGGTCCAGTGGTATAATGGGCGCTTCGGGTGCGAGAGATCCCAGGATCGAATCCTGAACGGGTATAATTTTTTAAATTTTTTGATCGATTGAACTTTTGCCGATACACAAATTACTGTAACGTCATAGGTACTTTTTCAGAAACTTTTAGTCTAATTTTGCGAATATCTTATTTGACAAATCGACAAACTTTTGTAATTTTTTTTAACTGTGTGGACCAAAAAAATAGCTCATTAGGAGTTTAAATGGTACTAGCACCCATAACATTGAATCAAAACCGAACTTTTTTTGTAAAATTAGACGCTACAACTCGTATGTACACGTGTGACTGTTAAAAAACTATAGGTGCGAGTTATAAAAACTCAGACTGAATTGAGTACTGAAATTATTCTTACTCATAACTCAGCACCAGCACTTCCCGGCATCACGGCGAAGTGGTTTATAGCACTCTGGACTTCGATCCAGGGATACGAGTTTAAGTCTTGGTGATTCTTAATTTCTTCAAATGTGTAAGTTTTTTGGGTGTTTTCGACTCTAAAAAGTGGTGATAGTTTACCATAAACGCTTTCAAGCAACTCAGGAGTAAATGTGTACAAAAATTTATATTTACAAATCATTTTATCGGCAAATACTGGCCGCGTTTAATATTTCCTCTGGAATATTGACACTCAGCCCCCGCAATTTAACCAGTTCTTACTCAGCAGAAGAACTTGTTTATATTTATTAATTTCTCTCAGCCTGATTTTATAGCATGTCGGTTCAGTAAGCAAAAATAACGTTAATAACCCTCAGTCCCGTAGCTTATTGCAGTCCGAGTTTATTATTGCTTTCCTATTTGACCGTTTGTTGGTGTTTTAGACCAATCCGCCTTACTTTTGTCCGGCAACCGAAGTGGTAGGAAGTAAGTGGACAAGCCAAGAGACTATTCACAAAACCATTGCCCTTCTGAAAGAAATTGGTCAAGTACGACAGCTAGTGACTCAATATATCAGAGTTAGACATCATTGGCTTATTATTGTAGATTAAGATCGAGAGTATAATTTGTTGTTTAAGTTTTTATAAGAGGCTTAGGTTTGAAAAACATTTTTGCATTTTTTTCATATTTTTAAAGTACTTTCGCGTGCATAAAAGCGGTACCCACTCAACAGCGTCATGTTTTGCTCATATTCCTACCTGCTTTTGTACCTACTTTTTCACCTTCTAAATTATATGGTACATTTTTGTGGCCTTAATATGACTGCAATGTGGTCTTAGATTTTTCACATTTCAAATATTCAACTTAATTACTTGTTGTTTAATTAATTATTAACATTAATTTTTTGTTTTTCAGAAGCCAGTGCACGTAAAGAAGGAAGTTTTCGGGTTTGTGCTCAACCGCATGCAATATGCTTTGTTGGCCGAATGCTGGAGAATCGTGAATGTAGGTCGATTCATACTTACAGCCGTATGTCCGTTTAGCCTACAAAATTACGAATTAATCACGCCATTAATAATGAGTTTGCGGCGTAATTTTTTCGTAATTTTCGTAATTCGTAGCTCGGCTGAACGGACATACGGATGTAAGAATGCAATATACATCGACTCAGGGTGGATTTCACAAAGGTGGTTTTACTAAACCATGGTTTTACGTACGTTTTTATATGATTTGCACGTAATTTAATTACGAAATATCGCCTGATTCGTTACGAATTTCCTAGATTTTCTAAAACCTTGGTTTTAGCTCAGTCGAAATTTCAGACCTGCAGCACAGTAGGTCTCTGTTTTGCTGAAATTTCAACTGAGCTAAAGCCATGGTTTAAGAAAATCCAGAAAATTCGTAACGAATCAGGCGATATTTCGTAATGAAATTACGTGCAAATCATATAAAAACGTACGTAAAACCATGGTTTAGTAAAACCACCTTCGTGAAATCCACCTTTAGTCTTCTGAGTACTCCGTTTTTTATAACAATTTTTCTGTGATTTGTGAATCTACATAATTGAAATGCTGAGTTGTATTTCGTTCGTTTAAAGTCAGATTGAATCAGAAATTATTATTATTATTTTTTAGGAGGGTGTGGCGGACGTTGAAGCCGTGGACACGATTATGGCGGACGGGTTCGGAATGAGATACGCTTTTCTGGGACCTCTGTCCGTCACTCATCTCAATGCCAATGGTAGGATCAAAAGCGTAGTTAAACCAAAAAAAGGGTAGTCATTTCTTTCCCAAACTAAACGCTGTAAAATCATGCTTAAAAATGCCATTCGTAAACACTTCTACATAAACAGATGACTTTTCAGGCATACATATGTACTTACGCATACATGCTTTTGAGGATTGTTTTTACCTAATTCAACGCAGCCAAGCCTAACTTTGCAACAAAAATTTAAGCCCCAACTGAACTGAACTAATCTTCATTGGTGCAGCGAACTTAAACAGATTTTATGATATCACGGGTTTGCACCAAAATAAAATAGGAATAGAATAATAGAATAAAATTTTTGTAAGTTAAAAAATGGTGAACAGCACTCGAGAATAGCAAGAGAATAAGGTTGGTGCAAGCGGTCGTTAAGTCAAGAGCTAAATCGTTTTAAGCCAATCATAAGCTAAACCGATTTGATGCAGTCTACTATTAATTGTGTGGGAATTGCAGGGATCGTGGACTACTGCCAGAAATATAACAAGGGATATCTGAAGACCTGCACAGCCATGGGACCTGCGCCCTCCTGGGATGGACCCCTGTTGGAAAACATAAGGCAACAGCTAGAAGCTAAAGTAGGTTACGAAACCTGGCAGCTAGATGTTTCATGCTTGATAATATCGCGTTCGTGAAGGTTCACACTGCGCAGTAAACTAATGTTTGACCAAATATTGCTGAACTTTAAGACAAAACAGGTGGCGTGATCTTTGTGACTACTCGCTGTACTCTTGATGCTTGCAGCTCGATCTTTTCGTAAAGAAATCGAATTTCAGAAATTTTAGATTTTAATTTGTTTCTGTTTTTAGTTTTTGAAATACTTTTTTGCTTAACTTTGTGAAATGTTTTTTCAGATTCCTCTGGATAAAGTGGGAGACCGAATCATGTGGCGAAACAACTGTTTAGCTCAACTTGCGAAGTTAAAGAAAGAAATGGAAGACAAATAACTGATTAAAATATAAGAATAAACCCTTAAAAAATCTACATGGAATCATTTAAAGCAGTGTAAAAAATTCTTTAGCTTCTCAAAATTTAAAAATGATTTAGGTTGTTATTTTATCTAGTCATGTAATTTTATTTGTTAATGATTAAATGTTGTACCTATGATCCATTAATTTGTGCAGATTTTGCATTCAAGATCTAAAGTGCAGACTGCAGATTGCGTCCAAAAGCTGTAAAGCTGTTATAAAAGGTTTGCGAGACTTAAAAGCTGTGGTGCAGTGGTTAGTATTCTCGACGCGACGCTAGCGACCCGCGTTCAATTCCCGGCGCCTCCATTTGTTTCTTTTTTCGAAATTTAAGTATTGCTTTTCCTTATGCAGCTGTGCATTATTGCCAATATCTGAGCCCGATTTATCGATGCAAAATGTTCGTCGTTGAAAATTTTTGTTCCTTCTAGAGAAGGAACTATTGTTTTGAAATTAACTGCTCATAGCGTTTAACGCTACTGAGCAGGCTGCATAGCCAGTATGTTTTACTTGTATTTTCAGCTTGGGAGCTGCCTGCTGATTTTTGTCTGCGTATATCACAACTGATCACCGTTTGTGCAACTGATAGCTGCTTCAGGCTTAGGTTCCAGCGGCCCATTATATACAGTTCTTGTTTTATTGATTCAGCCAATATGATTGGGGCAATACAGGGGTCACTTTTTATACGCACAGCAGTTACAACAGTTTAATAATAAATGAGAGATAAGTCAACATACAACACGATCAGTTAACACCAGAGTTACCCTAGGGTCACATAATAGTTGTACGGGTCGTAATAGTTGGAGCCTGGTTCCACATCCACTACATAGCCAGCGGCTCTTCGCTTTCGCTTTCCGAAGCCCAGTTGCATTCTAGCAGGATTCATTCTTTTCCCGAAACCCAACTGCATATGAGTGGGGTCCATGCGTTTTCCGAAGCCTAATTGCATGTGCGTAGGATCCATGCGTTTCCCAAAGCCTAGCTGCATATGCGTAGGGTCCATTCTTTTGCCGAAACCTAATTGCATTCGAGCGGGGTTCATGCGTTTTCCGAACCCCAGCTGCATATGGGAGGGGTCTAAACGCTTCCCAAAGCCCATGCCATAATTATACGGGTCAATTTGTCGCTTAGACCGCTCTGCCGAATTTTCCAGTGAATTGTCTGCCGTCGAGAGAAGAATAATTTGGCTGATAATCAGACCCAAGGCGGGAACCAGGACGGACGAACCACGCATGACGGCTGATGGGATGACGACTGCCTGAAATATAATTAATGGCGGATACAAAAACAAGACAATATATAATCGGCAATAAATCAGCAGATTCATTCAGTATATTCTCAGATACTATGAGCTGATACTATGGTGAAGTATAATAGGCCCGATAAAACTTGGGTGCGTGCGTACTGCGTATATACCTATGAAGATGAACTAGCAAGAGTGCACCATGCGGCGGTTGCTCATTTTATAACCAATCTGGCTGGAATACACAACCTAACACGAAAGGCCAGTTTACACTACCAAACCCGCACCAAACTTCCATCAAACCAAACTTCCACCAAACTCCATGTTTGGTGCAAATTTGCACCAAACCTTGTATTCTCACTACCAAATTCACACCAAACCTGCCGTACCAAACTGCTACCAAATTTGCACCCAACAGCCAATCAGATTTCAGCGCGGGTGATTGCGCCAACGGCAGATTTCAAACTGAATCGTGTGTCAATGCTCAACTTTAATGTCTCGCAAAGCGATTGCAGCAGCACTGATTCTGCCGACATTCTTGGATGATTATACTACTATTCTACTATTTAAATTCTATATTTGTCCCAAAATTTTTAATCAGGTAGATGGTTGCCCCCAACATTTAAAAACATTTTTGAGAACGAGATTAGACATATTTGCGGCAACCCATCAGCGTAGAAGAACGTTTATCAGTCACACTACAATATTTGTGCCCTACATACCCTGGTACTATTGCCTTTATTATGTGGAGGTTCCTACATAGTCCATTATGTCAGTATTTTGTCATTCTGACTTCAGTGCTGTTTCATGCAAAAAAATGAGATTGTTTGCATCACTAGACTGTTTGTTTACACATAAGGTTCAAAAACAGCGGCGAAAAAGAAATGTTCGTTTACTCGATCAAAACCAGAGACGAGCCCAGTCTCGGTCTCGGTAGTCCAAAAGTCCCGGTTTTCAAATCAGTCAAAAAAACAAGGAACTTTTTTACGTACAGTACTTGGTTTGGGAGAAGAGGGGGGAAGTCTCCAACTAAAATTTAGTCCCGGGGTATGAAGGGAGTGGAATACCGCCGAAGGAAACATAATGATAGAGGGTCTCGGCGTGCGTGCGTCAAATTTTCAGTCAAATGGTCTAAGAAGCACTCGGCTGTATTTTATAGCAAAAATGGGTATTTTTATAAAATCTGAACTATTTTTCACTAAATTTTGGCCACAAGCATCGAAATTGCGTTCGTTTGGGAGAGGCCGTCTAAATTTTATTCTACTCAATCGGGTTACAAACATGTGGAAAATATATCTTCACACTTGTCGTGTTGTTATAAATATACATAGTCTAACAATTTCGCCTAAAAAATTGTCAGAATTCATCAAATCGATGAGTAAAGAAATGTCAAAGAATATTACCCAAAGTGTCAGTTTTTGCGTTCTTGGTTTTGGTTTTATAGTCTCGGTCTCGGAAAAAGACCGAGACTTCCAGAAGTCCACTGGTTATCAGACATTATCTATATTGTGCAAAGAAAATAATCTATAATCACACTGAATATTAAGCTGTGAGGAGCAAAAATAATAAAACAGCGTGGGAATATGTTTAAAACAACACTATTTAGCCCTAATGAGTGTCACGTTATTTTTTTTACTGCATTCTGATTGGATGTTTGGTCGAACCACCAAACCAAGTTTGGTGGTCCACCAAACCTGCAGCAGCAGTTTGGTGGAGGTTTGGTGCATATATATTCACACTACCAAATTTCCACCAAACTTTCACCAAACCTGAGTTTGGTGGAGGTTTGGTTTGGTGGAAATTTGGTGCAGGTTTGGTAGTGTAAACTGGCCTTAACACTAACTTTTTCCTTAAAAGTTAGTGAAACATTTAAAATTGGCCTCGAAACATTTTAAAGTGTTTCAGGCTGAAATTTAAATGTTTCACTAACTTTTAAGGGAAACTTTAGTGTTAGTGTTAGGTTGTGAATCCCAGCCTCTGAGGTACTGTATGACATGACTTAGTTAAATAGAGTGCAATTTTGTAGGGCCGCCATGCCTATGTGTGGACGCGTGGTCAACATCGGCAGTGTATTTTAAAGTGAAACATGAGGTTTTTCATTAAGTAACATCAAAACTGCATGATAGCGTCGCGCTAGAATAAGAAATAGAAGCTTAAGGTAAAGCCCGGTTCATACTTCATGTTCATACTGCTTCGTACAGTCTGTCCGTGTCCGTATCCCGAAGCTCTGATTAGTTCACTGTCCGGAACTGCGGATATCGACAGTAGGCTAAGTTGTTCGTTACTTTCTCAAAAACTGTTTGGATGTCTATTTAATTCAGTTTAACTTTTGTACGCTAACAAGCGCGTTTGCTGAGTGAAAGGAGGTAAAATTGCGAGGCATGAGTGTTAAAGGCCAGAGGAAGTATTAAACGTGGCAAATATTTGTGGACAAAATGCTATTTAAATCCCGATTTCTGAAAACATTTACTGCTGCTGAGTTGCTCCAAATCCAAACAGCCAATTATTGTTGTTCCAAAGCCTTACTTGTGAATAGTTATAAGTACTGTATAAAGTCCACAAGTATATAGTTGTCTGTGACCAGCCGGGATTTTCGACCAGCGTACTGACGTGGTCGGGGGGGGTCGCGGTGCAATTAGCTATAGATGAATTTTAGGGGGGTTTCTAATTTCCACTTGCATTCGAAGAAGTACAGTGTTATTTAGATGGTGATACATGAAAATGAAGCCACATTTTGGATTTGGATGAATTTGTTTACCTATTGAAAATGTCTGCCAGGCCGACCGGCCGAACTTTTTCCGGGCCCGACGGATTACGCGGCTAGTCGCAAACACTATCCACGAAGTGCGTCAGCTGAGTAAAATTTTAGCTATAATAAAAAAGTGTCGATATTTCCTAAAGAAAACGTACACTACAAAATCGACCTAACCAAGATGATATGGAACCAACAGATTCTGAATATAGTTTATACGTAGTGTTGTTTCGCTGTTTTTTGTGCGAATTACGAAGCCCTCGTTAACGAAAAACATTTTTATTGTGTCACAGACCGCAGCCAAACAAGTCCTGAATTTTTTACTTTAAAATTTCACTGTTTTTACTAAGTAGACAAACGTTAAAGTGTAGAAGCAGGTAGATTACAATTTTAATATTTAATATTAATATTTTTGTGACTAGTCGCTGTAAGCTTGGTGCCTTAAGTTAGTTTTTTCCGTAATAAAATAATGTTTTGGTTCGTCTCATGGTCCAGCAATTTTTCGACATCTTTAGTGTGGGTGATTGATTTTTTAAAAAAGTCAAAAAGTAATCCCCGGGGATTTTTAATGCAGCCTTCAACTTAAGAACTGAGCAGCTTGAGCCGATTTCTAAACGCTGGGTTGTCGCATAATGATTAGGTATTAACTTTCAACTATTTTCAATTGAAAAACTTTTAGCAAATATTTTCAAAATCAAACTAACACACGTCATGCTAATCAGTTCAGGTGAATATTAAAACTAAATTCAGTTTTGAAAATTAATAACAAATTTCAATAAAAAAACGCAGTCAACATTTTGTGCTGAGCGCAAGAAATTTTTTATAAAAACTGTGGACAGGAATTATAAATTTACAGAACTGAGAATCAAAAATCAGAACAGAGCTTAATAAATTCTACGTTTTCTGATCAGAGAAAAACTTAATTGAGCAACAAAAAACTATAAAATTGACCTTAACGAACAAAAATGTGAATGGTTCTTGTGTAGGAAACGTGAGTCCAAGGTAAAAGTTTGAAAAAGCTTTTGTGAATTGTAAATACGGAATTTTTGAAGAGTGCTTGAATTCAAACCTAACAGGATCTGATGTTAGAGAAAGCAAGGTCGCTGACACTTCCTCAATCTCAATAATCTCAATAAATCATACGGCAGTCAGTGATTAAGACATAAACGTAGTGTTCATGACAGGCCGAAAGTTTAGACCGGCGGGCTAGCCGGTCAAAAGTGCAATAAACCGTTCGACCAGATTACGCGAGCATTTCAGTCCGGCAGGCTAACTTAAGCCGAACTGACACTCTGGATTTGAATGAATTTGTTTTTTCGAAATGCCTTAAGCCTGGTTCATACTCGTCCCCAAGCGCTGTCCCTGTCCTTAAGTGTTGTCCTTGTCCCTGTCCTTAGGTGTCTTTGTCCCTGTGTCCTCATGCTTTGTCCCTGTCTTTAACAAATGTCCATAAGGTCCATTGGGAATGTCCTTGTCCCTGTCCTTAGAGGTAATTGATTCATACTCCTTGAGGACAAAAGAATAGTCATTCTCACATGAACTAATGCTCAAACGTCATTGGATCAACTGCATTTTGTTTAAAGTACCTTGAAAAAGTTATCAACCCTATTTATGGGCTGAAATAAAAAGAAAATTCAAAATTTCGAATATGGGATTCGCACTCTGATCCATAGGTTGAGAAGCAAAAATCCTAACCACTCGACTGCCAAGGCATGGAAATCGGAGCACTAGAACATCTTTATGAACTTATAGTACCTATATTTCAGGTTGGTTTAAAAATTGAAAACCAAATATTTTTCACGCAAAAATGTGTTAAATAACCCAATAATAACGATGGAATTATTACCGCAACACAGGCCCACGACATTCTTTCACTAGTAGTCGAGTTCGTCCGTGATTGGCTGTTCTTGGTGTCACATGTAGTAACTGCCGTATTTTGATTGGCCGAGTTGCTTAGGGACAGGGAAAAAGTAGAACATTGCTCAACATTGCTTGTGGACATAGGGACAGTCCTTATGGCTGCTTAAGGACATTCCCTAAGCTGCTTTGGGACAAGTATGAATCAATCGCAGCTTAGGGACCTGGGGCCTGTTGCATAGAATCAACAGTGATAGGTGCAATAGGCGATAGGTGCGATTGGTCCAATAGGCAATAGGGCCTATCGAACTGCGTTGCATAAAACACCTATTGTCAAAGCCTTAATTTCAATAGGTGCAATAGGTGAAGTTCAATAGGCTGCATATGCACACACGCACACACCTAAGGTTAAGTTTGAGTAATATTATTGGTTCTTTTGTGCTTATTGCTGAACATGTAGGTGTCATATTTAATGTTTTTAGAAGAATTACTATGAAAATGCCGTATGTAGTTACATTTTTGCAGGTGTTAGTTTGAGGAATTTTGTAACTTGAGAAGAAACTACGTCTAAAACAGTATTTTTTAATTATTTTAAACAACAGAGAAGAGCAAAATACCATTTTTATTTCCTAGACAACTGAAAATAATGATTTGGTTTAAATTTTTTTATTAAATTTGTTATTTTATTGATGTGACTTACAGAATTCCTGCATGAACATGTTTCGCTTAAAACTCAACATTCACTAAGCCAATTGTAACAAGTTTTTGCGTGTGAATAGAAACGTCTTTTTCCTGCTGCGCCACAGCGCAGCAGGCTTCTTTCGAATGAGGTGAGCGGAAAATAACGTGCAACTAAATGAGAATTCTGTGTGCGTCTCTGTGCATTTTTATCAGCGTAATTGTGCGGTTGCAGGTGAGCGTCAGTGTGCGTTCCAAATGTGTCTGTTCTACAGCTCTGTTCATTGTTTGTCTATGTGTCATTGTAACTACCTTCGTACGTAAAAGCACGTACGTAACGCACGGCTAAAGTACACACAAAATCCGAAGCTCATTTGCATAATATACATGAGTATGTTTAAACACAATGAAATATTAGTTGCAAAAATTGTTTATCACCAATTTAATATTCATAACAGTCGATATATTTTCCTTTGACTGATTACATAGTAAACTTGCAGTAAAGTCTCACACAAGTCTCACTTTAAAAGTTCATCTCACATTATTCACATAGTCTCAATTATCCACTGTTCACAGTTCACTTAAGGCGTAATTAAGAATAAAGATAAAATGAAATTTATCTTTGGCACGATGTCACAAACAAGACCAGTACCACTACAAGAGCCAACACAAATATGTATGCTCAGAGAGAGACTCAGAGTGCATTTTTGCGGCAAGTACGGCGTTACTTGCAGCTTTTAGAAATGGCAATATCAATGCACCCAATGAAATTGACTTCAGTATTCCAATCATCAAGCAAAAGCTGCTACATAGTCAACGTAGGGGTAGGGACCGACATTTAAGGCATAAATGAGCTTCCAAAAGTTGCCCAAATGCATCATTAGTTAACAAATTTTATATCAATGAGCAGTTGTCAGAGATTTATGGATGACCGGTTGACGCAAACATATGTATGAATTAGAATGGTCATCAATGAAACGGGATTGCAGTAACCCATGTCAGAGAGCAATCATGTTATTGCAAATATTGCTGTGTGCAGTTTTACAGTTTTTTGATGTGGTTCGAAATCACTGATTTTGATTCTCACTAGCATGGCTATACTGCGACTTTTAATAAACTAAACATGCAGTTTAATGCATGAAAAAAAGCTGCAACTATCAGTTGATGACGATATTACTTCGTGCAAATGACTATCTGCTGCGCAGCAGGTTTTGGTTCACAGAGTGAAAATATAGGTTTGATATTCTCAAGCTCCTTTTGCATTAGGCTTTGCTTGTTTCTATTACAGTGCCAAAAATCATGCAGGTACCTTTAGTACAGTTCACGAAATTGCGGAACGATAGGTATCCTGTACACTTATCGTTACATTTGGGATAATAGGTAGGTTCAATAGGCGATAGGCTCTCTTTGCAACGATAGCCTATCGCACCTATTGCAAAATACCTATCGAACTAGTGATGAGAATTTTCTATTGAACCTATCGACTGTTGACTGTTTACCTATCGTTTTATACAACGCAAACGTTCAGTATCTACCGACCTATTGCACCTATTTCACCTATAGAACGTTTTATGCAACAGGCCCCAGGGAGAAGGAAAAGGACACTTCGGAAGTATGAATTAATCGTTTATAAGGACAGGGACAAACCTTAAGGACAGGGACTGTCCTTAAGGACGAGTATGAACCGGTGAAGTGTGAGCTAACGGTATAGTGTTTCAGTTGATTGTATAAAAGCAGGGTTACACATCATGTTAGTCAAACAGTTTTACTTCGTTACTTCCAGTTCAAGTTCGCACTTGTCGCAAAAGATGAGGATTGTGGCTTGCTGACGAAGAGAATTATTTTCGCCAAGGACTGTTTCATGTTTACCGAAAAATGAAGCATATTTACCTACCTAAACCAAAAACTTCACTTTTCGAAATAAACGAAAAGTTATGTAGGTTGCCTGTGGGTTGTGATGTGACCGCGTTTGCTATTGCAAGAGGGAGTTGTTTACCTACAAGACGTTAACAGAAATAAAATAGGAAAAATTCTGATAAGAACAACAAAAACACGGAAATCGTAGTAATAAAGTTCGACACATAAGCTCTAGTCAACTGAATCCTACCTAATGCACAAGTTTGAGACTGAGCTATCTCAGCCTAAGGTCTGCATCTAATTCTTCATAATACTAAACAAGTTTGCTCTGACAGACGGTTGACAGGTGCAAACAAAAGTTAAGCGTCCTGGAGTTTTCCTAACTAATTGGTTTCAATTAAAAAAATCGCCGATACTCAAGCCTTTTGCAGACTTTGCCAGTTCTAATGAAGAGGCAAGTTTGGGTTTCAAAAAATGCAATTTTCTTGAAAATTAAATAATTTGGGCACTATCCATTTGGAAGGGAAGATTTGACATATTAGAGGAAAGATATTCGTGAGCAAACTTTTCATTCAGTTTTCAGTCTTGGCTGTTGCGAATACAAACTAGAACTTAGCAAGCACTTCCTAGGCAAGTTTAGATTATAGCTTTATGTACCTAAAATTCTTACCTATTTCATTTTTTATTACTTGACTAGGATCGATTCGTAAGAACAGGCTCACAGCCGTATGTCCGCTTAGTAGACGAAGTTGAGGAAAAATCACGACGCTAATATATAATCAAGCATGTGATGTGATTTGGTCGAAATTTTACTTTATATTTTTTTAAGCCTATAAGGTGGTGGTGCGCAGGGTGGTGCACATATTCACCTCTTTCTTGTCTAGAAACCATACCAGGCTGCGAGTATTGCTCCAAAACAAGCGCATCCTAACTACATACCGTGTGCGCGTGTAGTATAGATATGTATGCTTTTAAATTAAATTTATGGCAAAGGTTGTGGCCTCAGTTTCAATCGTTTAGTTATGAGTACCCCGGAATAAATTTATCACAGTTAGGATGAATCAGCATGCAGACATAGCACAGTAAAACACGAAACTATGCAACAAAATTAGGCTAAATAATACTAATGGCATGGCATTTGATTAACCCTTTCATTCGCAGAGCGGCCACTACGTGATGAATACCCAAATGGGGGCTATAAAACTTGACTAGTAACAGTTTTTCGGGAACAAAGTAATACAAAAAGAACATTTAAGCATCGTCATGAAAAAGCTTGTGTACCATTGTGACGTGTTTAATTTACTCAATAGACTGCGTGGTAGCATCTTAAAAGACAAGCGCTGAAGTTTTATATAATGAGGTTAAAAGTTCGTGAAAAACAAAAATTCAACTTGGTCATGCCCAAAATAATCATTGTTATTACCTATTACAGTCGCAAACGATATTTACCTATACGAAGTGGACATAACGATATTGCAATGTGATATTTATTTATGCAAAGCACGAAAACAACAACTAATTAAACTACAAACCATGGACTACACCCTCGACAAATCTATACGCAACACTCATATAGCACTCATTAATTTATATGTAGACCAAAAAGCAGAGCAAATCTGTGGCCAACTACAACAAACGCGTTATGAGAGAAATGTGAAAAACAAGTGTGAGAAATTATGAGAAAATGTATTTCTGGGTGCGCCAATTTTTTCCAATCAACCGCTGATTATATCCGTCGTGTTCCTTCAATATCTTTAATTATAGTCTGAAGAAACGGGAGTCACCTTATCAATGCTTGTTTCGTTGAGGATTTCCTTCAAGTGGCGCTCAGGGTAACTTATTTTGACGCATACTTCTTGCAACGACAGTTTTCGCAACACTGAACACAGATGAAACAAGAGTTGCTCCAAGTCTCCAAGCCTTAGCGTCGATGATGCTTTCAGCCGTATGTCCGTTCCGCCGACGAAATGACGAAATAATGACGTCACAATATGCGCTAGCTGATCCACTGTACTAGGCTGCTTCATTCTAGTTCTTCATTCAGTTCTTCATTCAGTACTAGTAGTACTGACGTCATTCTGCAGGCTGGACGGACATACGGCCGTAAGTATGAATCGAGCCTTTTAGACTGCATTTAGTCAGACTGAGCTAAGACTGCCTTAATGGTTTCCACTGTAATGTACTATGTATTCTACCAAGAGTACATAAGTGCTAAATATATGCAAGTTTAAAGTAGGACCAGACTCGTCATTTTTAACCCGTAAGCATGGTTTTAACACGACTGCTCTGCCAAATTTGGTGGTTCCTCAGGAATTTTTGTTTTCCGTGCAACCTGTATTCAAAGTTCTCCATTTCTTTTTACAACAATGTTGGTCCGTTAGTAAGATCAGTTTGCGACATGATTATTTCATTATTTCACCGGCTGAACGTACATCGGCCGTACCTGTGAATCGACCCTAATTGATCTTAGGGAAGGACTGATTAGGGTGAGATAGACTAGTTGACTCTAACGATCACTTGAAATCATTAGTATTAACGACCGTGCACTCTGCACTGGCTTACGGACAAGTTCTTACGGACAAATTCTTACGGATAAGGACAAGTGTGAACCCGACTCAAGACTTATTTGCACTTAAAAATAGACGACTCAAACGTGAGGGTGACTGCGGTTAGCACGATTTTGTAGAGAAAATAGCGGGAGGAAATTTTTAATTACTACTTATATAAGGATTCTTGAAAGCCAGAAAATGGCCTCGTGGGGATTTTAATTGTGGCCAAATTAAAGGAAGTGAATTGCGGAGATTAAAATTTTCAAAGTTGCTCAATATTTGCCCAAGACTGTCATTTCGGGGACAGAGGAGAAAATTGGAAAAACTGGTGACCAAAAAACTTCTCATTGCAGCATATGCTTCGCTCCTAAAGCCTGCTTCATAGTTGTCCATAAGGTTCGATTCATACTTACAGCCGTATGTCCGTATAGCCGGCAAACTTACGAAATAGTCACGCCACTAATAAGTCAGGGCCCGGTTGCTCAACTTTACAAGTCTTACAATTGTAACAATTGTAAGTG
Source organism: Trissonchulus sp. WLG1_4 (assembly GCA_030248245.1). NCBI lineage: Eukaryota > Metazoa > Nematoda > Enoplea > Enoplida > Ironidae > Trissonchulus > Trissonchulus sp. WLG1_4. The sequence goes on along the minus strand of JASANF010001404.1, from coordinate 30,761 downwards.
CAAAATCAGGTGATTCGTTACGAATTCGTCATATAAATTCATTACGAATCACCTGATTTTGCACTTACAATTGTTACAATTGTAAGACTTGTAAAGTTGAGCAACCGGGCCCAGATTGTGGCTTCATAGTAGGGTTGTTTCAATTATGGAATTATTTTCAATTTCAATACCATTATCAATTTTTTGCCCAAATATTTTCAATTTCAATACCATTATCAATTTTTTGCCCAATTATTTTCAATTTCAATACCATTATCAATTTTTTGCCTAAATATTTTCAATTTTAATACCATTTCAATTTTTTTCTCGAAATATTTTCAATTCAATTTCAATTTTGCAATTATTTTCAATTTCAATTATTTTTCAATTTTTTTAGCGTAACTGCTAAGGCTTTTTTAATAAGTAATATTATGATAACTGTTTCTCTATAAACACAAAAATGCGCGAAATTACACGCACCGCGCACGCACCACGGTACTTAATGCTCAAAAGTTATACCAACGATCGTCGAATTGCCGATCCAAAATTTCACAGCCGATTCGATCTGGCCATCTAACCTTACTTAATCAGCGATCCGATTCGATCAACATCACTAGTTATTAGTGATTTTTTTAAATTTTAATTTTTTATTTTTATTTTAAATTATTCACCTGACTTGTTTGTAAAGAAGAAAAACAGTTGATTTCGCTGATGCAAAAATTTTTACTCAAAATAGTCTGAATCAGTTTATCTGAGCTGACAAACGAACTTAAGAAGGTCCTTTTCTTAACAAAGTTTTCGAGAAATTTTGATTGGATGCACCTGATACAAAATTTTTCCGGATACGCAAGCGTGACCGAAACATTATTTTTGTCATTGGTTGCCCAAACATCAAGCTTCATTTTGATACGTTTTTCATACGTCAATGTGTCATGTGGCCCGAGATCTAGCCAATCAAATTTTCAGTTATTCATAATTGCGACTTGATCATAAATGGCTCTTTGCCCCTACAATAACAAAAGTTCAAGCTGATAATAAAGAGACGTACGCTCAATTGAAAATAATACCTAATTGAAATTAGACAATTTCAATATCAATTACGTTTCAATCATGGCTGTTCACCGACACATGCTACATGCACAAAAAGGCATACAGACGACTTCGTTCCAGCATCAGACATGCTGTGAAGTCAACCAGCCCAGCATAATTGATATTGAAATTGAAAGTATAGGTTTCATTTTCATTTTCATTTAAAATATTTTCAATTTCAATACCATTATCAATTTTTAACCAAATTATTTTCAATTTCAATACCATTATCAATTTTTTTTATATTTTTTTTTTTTTTTTTTTTATTTTTTTTTTAATTATTTTCATTATTTTTTTTATTTTTTTTTATTTTTTTTTTTTTTTTTTTTTAATTTCAATATCAATTAATAATTGATATTGAAATTGAAATTGGGTTTCAATGATTAAATGAAATAATTGAAACAACCCTACTTCATAGTTGTACATAAGTCAGTATAGGTATACAAAATGTGCTGCAAAGCGTACGGAGGTTTCCTCTTTTACAGACATTACCAAAGACTAGACGAGCGTTTGTATACACTATACGGTACTTGCCTCAGGCTCTGTCTGCACCAGTTTGAACATCGTCAGCTACTCAACATGTCAAGCCCTGCCCGGCTCATGTTTGTCCGCAAGGGCTGTCCGTGTCCGTAAGAGTGGTTGGGCATATGTTACGGACAACTAAGGACACTTCCGGACTAGCACTAGGCATAAGCGTCGAGTTTCAAGCTATGTGACTTTCGGCTTTATCGAAGATTACGCAATCAACAGTGCAAACTGTCTTCCTGGCAGTTTTTGGACACTGGCTTTTGGGTACTCTCTTCTGGACACGTTAACGCATAAACAGATTTTCACTGACAATCTGACACTGTTAAGTCGGCTTCAATATTCATACTTTGTGCTTGAGGACATAGGGACAAGGACAAACACAAATTTCAAATAAATGTTGAAGAAATCGACAGTCATTTTGCTTAATTTTTTGCACACAAACTGGACTTTAGCCTACTTAGTTTTTTCATACCAAAGAACCTGAAAAAATTGATCGCCTTTAATGAACAAAATTCTTTATTTTGTGGTAACAATGAAATATAATATATAAGTGACTACTGCTAGCGACTTTAGTACTAACAAAAACAAATATAAAATCGGTATATCTATATAACACAACATGGTACTCGAAATAAGAGCACAAACCGTATTTTATCCCCGCCTTATAAATTCGCTCTTCATAAGGACACTTATATACCCGATGTATCTTGATTTGATAAAAACAAAATAATAAAAACTTGAAGGGTAACTGAAGCAAATGTTAATCTCAAAAATACTAAATGCTTACGCAACAAAAACACTCTAAGCTCACAAAATACAAAATAACAAATTTAACAAGAAACATAGTAATTGTACACAATTATATACACGGTCGTAGTACGGTACTGATTTTCATCAACATTTCAAATTTTGAAAAAACTAATTTAAATTTTACAGAAAAAATTGAACTTTGATGTTTGATGACTTCCGGGAAACCCACAGAAAGCAAAAATTAATTTAGATCAAGAGTACATAATGGGAAGAGTATGACACTCTGCCCATCGGCCAGCTTGGCAGCGCGGTAGATGCGTTGCACAATAACGACCAAAAAGGTACCCAAATGAGTACCCCTACTCAAATGGGTACCTGGTACCCAAACGGGTCCTGCAGGTGCCCAAATGGGTACCCCAGCGTTCTGATTGGGCCCTGCAGGGTACCCAAATGAGTACCCCTACCCAACTCGGTACCTGAGGTACCTAAATGGGTACCAGGTACCCAACTGGGTACCTGAGGTACCTAAATGGGTACCAGGTACCCAAATGGGTACCCCTTTATCAGCCAATCAGATTGCAGCAGCCTTTAGCTCCGCCTACGAGCAAGCTACCGTAATCCCACGTGCAGCGGTATTATGTGACGTTGCGAGTAATGCTGTCTTTCCATTTTTTAGCATTTTTCTGCCCCAAAGACTTATTATAAGACATTCCATTTTTTAGCATTTTTCTGCCCCAAAGACTTATTATAAGACATAAACAAAGTCTTGGTTTACTGATGGAACTTTACAAAATGATTTTAATTAACAAAGACGCAGCTGAAATGAGATTTTCTTAAAAAATTGCATACAAAAGGCAAAAAATGAGCACATTGTACAGCGATTGTTTAAAAAAATTATGTAATAGTTTTAACTAAGTTCCATCAGTTAACTAAGACTTTGTTTATGTCTTATAATAAGTCGTTGGAGCAGAAAAATGCTAGAAAATTTAAAGACAGCATTACTCGCAACGTCACATATACCGCTGCACGTGCGATTACGGTAGCTTGCTCGCAGGCGGAGCTAAAGGCTGCTGCAATCTGATTGGCTGATGAGGGGGTACCTATTTGAGTACCTGGTACCCATTTAGGTACCTCAGGTACCCAGTTGGGTACCTGGTACCCATTTAGGTACCTCAGGTACCGAGTTGGGTAGGGGTACTCATTTGGGTACCCTGCAGGGCCCAATCAGAACGCTGGGGTACCCATTTGGGTACCTGCAGGACCCGTTTGGGTACCAGGTACCTATTTGGGTAGGGGTACCCATTTGGGTACCTTTTTGGCCGTTATTGTGCAACGCATCTACCGCGCTGCCAAGCTGGCCGATGGGAAGTGTCATACTCTTCCCATTATGTACTCTTGTTTAGATTTATATAATATAGCACGTGGAAAACATTTTTGGTATATATATACCTAGTGTTAACGTCGATGTGGCTTGTTTTTCAAGTTTTTTGAAAATAATTTTCTTATTAATAGTTGAATTCAAAAAATCATGACTTTTTAAGTATACTAGCTACAATATCGTTACTACTAATTCCATTCATCGCTATCGATACAAGGCGATTACATACAAAACGAACCAGCAAATCCCAAAATCCCTGATAACCACACTTTAACACCGGCGGGGGGGCGGGGTTGCGGGGGAGTCCGAGCCCTCCCAGATGTTCAGTTTAAGGGAAGGCAAAATTTGAGCCATAGTAAAAGGGCAAGCATGATTTCTATAAAATGCGAGGCTCGTAGGCTCTTAAATATGTGCATTTTTATCATATTTATGCAATTTTTACCTAAATTCCGGCCAATTTCTTCAAAAAGTTTGAGCGAGAATTTTTTAAAATGGGTCATTTTTCGTAAAACATGGTCATTTTTTGTCTAACTTGGTACAAAAGCAGTCAAAATGTCAGTACAAGACCCACCCCAGAATAGACCCTCGTATGCTGATAACACTGTATGCACAAACAGATACATGATACTTTCCCGTTGAGCATAAACATGGGACAAAATAATGCGGAAAACAAGGTGGCAAGCCTCAGAACAAACAAAATCAGGGCAAGCACAGAAACACAACAGCAGCTGAGAAAAATTATGGAAGATTGAGCAGTAGAAACACAATCAGAGTCGATTCATACTTACAGCCGTATGTCTGTTTAGCTGGCAAAATTACGGAATAATAATGACGCTACACTCTGATTATCTTATACACACAATTAGTGACGTGACTATTTTGTAATTTCTCTGACTGAACGGACATACGGTTGTAAGTATGAATCGACGTTTGGAATCGCTTCATATCGATTCTGTCGTATATCCGCTGAGCGGGTCAACCTAGGACAAAAAAGTTAAGTAAATAATAGCGTGATTTTCACATCAATTTTTCGGTTAAGATGACATACGGCAGTCAGTATGAATCGACCCTGCACAAACTAATTATAATAATTGGTATGACCTACCACGAAATGATCAAGGCGTGACGAATAATCTCGTTCTAAGGTGCCGATAAAAATTATTGAACTACTAGGCCATTAAATTCTAAGCAACCTGACAGAAAATATAAAAAAACCTTAAAAATGCATAGAGAAACAGAAAATAGGGTAACCAAAAATTCAAATATCAAAACACTGAAAACACCATCGAAGAAATATATAATTCTAATTTGAAACGAGAACTCTTTTTTTATTGGATTGTTTTTCAAGTTATTAAAATTTGTACACCTATATTTATACTTATAGCACAGTTATTAACATTTAAATGTTAATCACTTCAATTAACACAGCAAGCAAGTATAGTACCGGGGCTGGAAAACACAGAAAATTATAGCACTTGAATTTGTTCTAAACATGACAGCAGAACTTACAACAAATTAGTTGAGCACCGGAAAAGTATTATATACACTTGAATTTTAAAAATACAGTTTATTATTAATTTTTCATAACATAATAAAAAGCAATTGTCTGAAAAAATTTCATGTCATTCCATCTATTCAAGTATGAAAAAATAAAACTGAGTAAAACTAAATTTTTACAAAATTATATTTTCTCCTTTCTTCTAAAATTATATACATATATTTGTAGCGGACATAGCTTAGCCACGACCAATAAGTGAACCCAACAGTGAGAAAAACACAAGTATATAATATGACAGGAAAAAAAACATCAATGTACATACCCACTCCAAGATCATGACCTAACAAATAGAATTAAGCTATTTTTTTAAATTTTAAACCTATTTGTTTTAGTTTTGCACAAAATGCGTTACAAAACGTTTGGCCACTCAAATTTTTGACCCAATGCTATATGAATTTACGTGTAAAAATAATACCTTGACAGGTTGGTTATAAAAAATCGTGACATATAAGTCATACTTAACAGCTTATGTAAACTAGTAATATGTTGGTAATAAAAACTATTGATCGACCCTATTAAGAAAATTACTGGTCAATAATCTGACCAATTAAACTGAGTTAATAAAAATAACTACACAGTGACACTACACAAAAGACTAACAGAGAAAAATAAAAAGACATTATTGCATAGAATTTCACAAGCAGATCAATACAAGAAGAATACAAGTTAACGATGAAGCTTGGTTCATACTTGTCCTTACAAAACAGCACAAGTAAATACAATAATGAACAGAACCAATCAAAACTTTGGGCACAAACAAATGAACAACCGAAAGGACAAATAATATGACCAAGTCTTATACTTAACACAACCACACACAGAACTGCAAAAAAATCACAAATATTACTCAACGGTCAAGTGCTAGCTTGACTCTAACGACCCATGCCCATTGGCACATACGGGCAAACCCGTGTTATTTGTCACAGTTGTTGGTGCCTTGGCAATAGTCACCGGAATATGGTCTTCGGACTGGGGGGGCAGGGGGCGACTGGATTTCCGGGGGGTCTGGTTGGAGCCGGAGGGGGGGCGGGGTCGAATGGGGGTCTGGGCTGCGGGGGAATCGATCCGCGGCTGTGGGGGGCTGCCGAACCCCCCTCCGCGAGTCCACAGGCCCTCCCCGAGAGAGAACTGGCGTTTGGGTCGTCTGGATGCAGTCTCAGCTGTGGGGGTGTTGGGAGGAGAGTTAGATTTGATGTTCTGAAAATAAAAAAAAACAAATTCATCGATTTCAAATACTTGGGCTTTATACTAGAGTAATACTTAAGGAAAGTTTGCAAAGGATTGTCATTCGCTGCTGTAGATTGCCAAACTGCTGTCTGAAAAATGAAGCCAAAAGTGTTTGAAATTGAAAGCAGTCAACGCCGAAATATACATCGACTATATTTTATTATCACTATTCTTATTAACCACGGTCCACAAATAGTACTTTTCACAACCACTTCTATGTATATATACAGCTAGCCACATCTGTTTGTGTACAATCTACCCTACTAAAAGTCATGACAAACCACACGTTTGATTTACACTACTGTCTCGCCCCAAACTTAATCTGCACCATAGTCAGCAAAAAAATTAAAAACAAACTTTCACATTTTCAGCCCCCCCCCCTGAGCTATCAAAATCCACAAATCATTTACCCGATCGTGTAAACTGGCTCTAGTTCGCGACGACTTCAATTGCGCCAGGTCGGGTATATAAAACTGCACCGGATGATCCTTGTTGCCCTGCCCCCTCTTAGCATTTCCAACCGTGGCCGAATTTCGCCTCAGCAGTCGCTTGTCATTCCTGCGTTCCAGGGGGGTCAGCCGGTTTGTCCCCGGGGGGGAGGGGTCAGAGTCCCAGTCCCCCTCTACGCGACTGGGATACAGCTGCTGGTCACTGCCCCCCGCCCCGCCCCCGCTTTCCGAAGACTCCTCGTTGGGGGGGCTTTCCCCGATGTCCTCTTGTTCGCATTCTTGGCAATAAAACGATTGCTGAAAATAAAAAAACACACAACTACACAAGATATTTTTAATGCGTGCAAAAAAACTAGTAACCTGAACAAATAATAAGACAGTCTGCCTATTGGCCAGCTTGGAAGCACGGTAAAATGCGTCAACAGCCCAAAACCCACTAAACGTTAAGGACGTTACGGACACATTACTACTGCTGTTAGTATCGCTGGAACTGACAAAAGGTGTTTAACTTTAGACTCTATCTAAATCACTTTTTCTGTTTCATAAATGCAAGTCTAACCTTCAGAAAGGTATCATTCATGTGCGGCAGCAGTTGTCGTACAATGTGCATGAAGGAGGGTCTTAGGCGCGGATTGAACTGCCAGCATTGGAGCATGAGGGCGTAGAGCATGTCCGGACAGCCGTGGGGCTTGGCCATGTAGTTGCGCTCCTGCACGAACTTGATCACGTCCGAGTGGTCCATGCCGCAGTAGGGCTGTTGGCCCAGCGTGCACATTTCCCACAGCACCACCCCAAAGGCCCAGACGTCCGACTTGGTGCTGAACTTGGCGTCGGTCAGGGCCTCGGGCGACATCCAGCGCACGGGGATCATGCGACGGCCCTCGGGCACGTAATACTCGCCCTCGCGCGCCATGCCAAAGTCCCCGATCTTGCAGGTGCGCTGCTGGGACACGAGGCAGTTGCGGGCGGCCAGGTCCCGGTGCACGAAGCCCACGCGCTCCAGGTAGGCCATGCCGTCCGCGATCTCCCCGGCCATCTGCAGCACCTCGCTCAGGGACGGCGGGGGCAGCACACGCTCAGAGACCGGCAGGTCGGGACGTCTAAAAGCACACAACAATACTACAGCACATGGAGTGCATGTGCGCTTGGTGTCCCTCCTTGGTCCCCTCAACAGTGCTCTTGGTGCCTCTCCTTAGTCCCCTAACAGTGCTGTTGGTGTCCCCCCTTGACCCCTACCAATGCTCTTGGTGCCCTTCCTTAGCCTCTACATCAGCCCGGCCATCTGCAGCACCTCGCCCAGAGACGGCTGGGGCAGCACACGCTCAGAGGCCGGCAGACATCTGCACTCAACAACACTATATCTCCTGATGGGATGAGCGACTTATAGGCTACGCCACTGAGCGACACTGCCATAAAAACGCACATGGGCATACATGTACGCGGGCTCTCTTGACCCGGATTTTTATAGTCAAAACATGACATTTTTTGCAAAAATTCGGATACTATTTATTGATTGTGTCGGCTTTTTGCTAAATTTTGGAGCATTTTACAGCCATTGGAGTCCAATTTTTGTAGTAAAAAATCTTCTAATGGGGGTCTGGGAGGGCAAGCACCGGGGGTCTGGGAGGGCAAAAAACCCCCCACCCGGATTTGAGATACCGTGGCAAGCCCCCACTCAGATTTGATCCATCGGGACAATCCCCTCCTTTTTGTGCTAAAAAGAGGTGCCAGAAAATTAGGAATTTTACCCGATCGCTGTGAAATGCTTCAAATATGAGTGAAAAAATCGCATACAAATATCTGAATTGTGCGAAAAATTTCTTTTTTACGCAAGAATTGGAAATTTTTGTGTTGTCGTGAGCTCAAATCCCCGAAAAGTCCTCCCTAACATTAACAAAAATCGGAACAAGCCCCCCCAGACTGAGACCCCATGTACATTGTCTACTATGACCTAATAATACGACCCACAAAATACCGTTTGTATCTTGCTATTTCTAGTAAATAAAAGCTGTACTCTAAGCTACTACAAGAATACGTATATACATACAACATCGTTATTTCGCACGGCAGTCAGTATGTTACAGTATGTTCTCAATAAAATGCATTTAGTGAAATTCCCCAATACACGCTTTCACATTTCACAAAATTCTTCACTTCTATATCACTACGCATATACTGCACAGACATTCGTACAGTTAGTAAAGAAGTGTTTTTACAAAAAACTTCTGAATAGGAAACTTTTTGACCCAGTAAAAAAACCTTTCGCCACAAAAACTTAATCTAACTTGGCAACATTTTAACTACTTGTCCTTCAAAATGCAAATTTAGCAATTTAAATCTGTCTGCGTGATAATTTTTTAAAATCTGTTAAAATCACTTTCTTGTCAATACTTATTACTCTAGAAGAAAAACTAACTTTTTATGGTTATGCAATTTGATTCAAGTATTACAAATTCCACATGAAACTACAAAAAGGTAATCGGCCCTTTGTATTTTTTCGAAAAATGATCAAATTTAAATTATTTAATTTAAAATTTGACAAAGAATGATTAAAACTTGTTACAATACTACATAATACTGAAAAAACCAGTAGTTTTTTTTAAGAATACTGAGAAAGAAGTCAGTACAGCAATAATTGTGACAAAATTAGCACTTTTCGAGTAAAGCTTACCAAAAAAAAAGATTAAAAAATCTGAACAAAACATTGCCTTACAAAGCACAAAAATAAAAATCGCTAGTGATAAATAAGCAGACATGGACCAATTAATTTGGGTACGCCTCTCCCCCCCCCCCGTCCACAGACTTCGGTGAGGATTTGTTCATGTTGCCTGCGACCCCCCCAACCCTCGGCCAAGTGCCATTTAAATTACTGCCACCTCATAAAGCCCCAGAGATAATTTAGGGGTCTTTTATTAGCGAATCCAGTGCCCCTAAAGTACTTTTGGTAAGTGAAGACAAGATCCCCTACACTGCTCTTGACGCCCCTCCTTAGCCCCTACAGTGCTCTTGGTGCCCTTCCTTAGCTCCTACAGTGCTCTTCTTTAGATCCTTCAGTGCTCTTGGTGTCCCTCCTTAGCCCCCCCCTACAGTGCTCTTGTGCTGTGCCTGTCTTACGTCTGCCTCACATGGTCCCTGAGATTGCCCAGTTCCATCAGCACCATGACGATGAGCGGGGGCTTCCCGTTGCTGACCACCCCCCACATAGTGCTCTTGGTGCCCCTCCTTAGCCCCCCCCTACAGTGCTCTTGGTGCTGTGCCTGTCCTACCTCTGCCTCAGATGGTCTCTGAGATTGCCCAGTTCCATCAGCTCCATGACGATGAGCGGGGGCTGCCCGTTGCTGACCACCCCGTACAGCTGCACGATGTAGGCCGTGTTGTAGTTCTTCCAATGGGTGGCCTCGCGCAGGAACAGGTGCTGCTCGAAAATGCTGGCCCCCTCCCGGATCATCTTGACGGCGCAGGGCCCGAAGCGGACGCCGGCCACCGACTCCAGATCCCGGCCCTCCCCGCGCACCACCCGCCCGAACGTCCCGCTGCCCAGCTCCCCCCTCAGCTCGATGCCCTCCCTGGGCAGCTCCCACTCGTCCGCCTTGTAGTAGTCCTCCTGGCTCCAGTACTCCGGGTTCACCGACCACGCCTTGTCGTACGCCCCGCACGCCTCCTTCAGGGCCAGCTGCCGCTTGCGACGCTGCACCCAGGCCACCGCCCCCGCCATGGCCACGAAGAAGGCCAGGGACATCCCGCCCAGCACCCCCCACATGTCTGACTGACTGCGGGCGCCCTCCTCCAGATAGACGTAGAAGGGGCGCGTGAGGGGGCCTGAAATTGAAATTTAAAAAAAGTATCACTCTGTTTTTTACTAAAGTCTGACCAGAGGTTGCTAGGAACCCCAACAGAAAACAGATGGCGTGATTTCTGTGTACTCTTGATGCATGCAATTTGTTCCTTTCGTAATGAAATCGCGTGTCTGTTACACTGGGGGTCCATCAATTTTGGCCATTAGTTTACTGCCATACTAGGGCTAGGCACGGTTACAAAATCACTATCCGTGTACACGGTTAGTTTCGAAGGCTACTACCGCGTGCACACGCTAACTAACGGTTACTGCTATTATCCGCGTGTACACGCTAATTATCCGTGCAACCGTGTAACCGTTTACACGCTAAGTATCTGTGTAACCGTTTACACGGATACTAACCGTGTAACCGGTTCACGGTTACACGTTAGTAACCGTGTAAACGGTTACACGGTTACTAAACGGTTACAGGGTTACTAAACGTCCAGAAACAAAGAGGGAATTTTACGAGACAGCATCAGCATTAAAATGACCCACGGAAGATGCGAACCACCCATCTCTAGATCTGCAGACCAGCGAGCTACCATATGATCTACTGTGACAATGCTGAGCTGTCTGTATAAATGCCTTTATATAGCTTGCACACACATGTGTATACCGCACGCGGCAAATCACTTGCGCAGCACGGTTGAAGGCTAATTTGCATAAATCCAGCAGCCTAAACGAACAATTCTTAACGTGTACACGAAGTCGGAAAACGGATAGTGTAACCGGTTACGCTATCCGTTTAGAGTAACCGTTTACACTATCCGTTTAGAGTAACCGTTTACACTATCTGTTTAGAGTAAACGGTTATCCTATCCGAGGTTACTGTGTTTTAACCTGTACACGCTGTAACCGCTAAGTAACCGCGGATAATGACCCCTAACCGTGTACACGATACACGGTTACACGCGTGTACACGGTTTGTACCGTGTAACCGTTCCCAGCCCTATGCCATACCTGTACGAGAGGAAGGATGAGGGGACCCAGCTTGTAAATCAAGGGTTCGGGGGCAGGATGTCGAAAATTTATGCAAAAATGGGGCAAATGGCTTTTTTCGAATATTTCGCAAAAATTATGCTATTTTCGATAATATAATTCTGCCAAAAAACAGTAGACCTCCTTGGGGCTTACGCCAAAAAAATACCAGTAATCAAATCAAACATAGAAACATTTAATTACCACTTCAATTTCATATATTACAGATTATACGAGATACAAAAACACCTAAGGCTTACCGGTTCCAGCTAAGGTTTCAGCCTGAATTTGATATGAGTAGTTGCCCCCTGAGGAAAATCTATAGAGGTAATCTGGCTTGGCCTTGCGACCGCTGACTACAATACATTCGGAAATCTGAAAAAAACATTGAAAAATAATGTAAAACAAAGTACTTATGTGCTCATAATATAGACTATTCAGAAAGAATATGTGCTCTTGCCATGGATGCGCACAAATTAGCATTTACAATGTGCTGGCTACGTAAATTACGCGTATACTTACTAACAGAATCAGTGCTGTTAATGTGAATGCTCTGCACTAGCAATATACTTGTTAGGATTGTGCATGCTCCTGATACGAATGCTGCGCACTTTGACTAACATTCTGTCTGCTCTTGATACCACAGCAGAGCACTTAAAATCAGACTAGGAATTAGTGTGCTCTTGATATGTCTCTTCTGAACTGTTCTTACTATCTACCTAGGATTATGCCACCTCTTGATATAAAATCTCTTTCTGCACTCATCTAACCAACAGTCTACGTGCTCTTGATATACTCACAATATGACTAGGCTTATGTGTGCTCTTGATATTATATACTTACAATATGACTAGGATTATGTGTGTTCTTGGTATTATATACTTACAATATGACTAGGATTATGTGTGCTCTTGATATTATATACTTACAATATGACTAGGATAATGTGTGTTCTTGGTATTATATACTTACAATATGACTAGGATTATGTGTGCTCTTGATATTATATACTTACAATATGACTAGGATTATGCGCGCTCTTGATATGCTTACAATATGACTAGGATTATGTGTGCTCTTGATATGTATGCGATATGCCATGACGGGCCCATTGCTGTGTCTGGGCGAGTCCCAGCTGAAGCGGACAATGTGCTGTCGTCGTTTGTTGTAGGGCGCTGGAATGAGACGGTGACGAACGCTGGCCTCGTCAATGGCGTCCAGAGAGGCTGAAAATGGCATCAGTCTAGACTGGTGGTTAGACGAAACGGGTCTAGTCTAGTCCACACGTCATGTGCAGATAAGGAAAAGAAATCTGGCGGGGGGAGCCGTCGACCGGGGCGGGGGGGGCGGGTACTACGCGAGCATTAAAGCCAAATTAGCCACTTTAGGGTGTGGTTAAGGATCTGGGGCGTGAGCGAGGGGGGGGGGGCGGTAACGCGAAAATTCAAAAATTTCGCCAATTAAGAGGGGGCGGCGGGTGATGGCCAATCTAGTCGATCTGCGGGGGAGCGGGGTCAGGCTGGCTGGGGGAGCGTACCAATCCCCCCCACGCCCACGTAAGATCTAGTCTAACTTGTACCTAATTCAGGCCAGGTTCATAATCGTCCTTATTTACTTGGGTCTCTGCATAGGCCGGTAGGAAATTTACCGACGGGGTGCAAAACAACTATTTTTGCCTATTTTACCGTCGTGAGCAACCGATTTTGATGTCGTGACTCGTGAGCTACTTTCTAGACATTCTAATCTAAGAAACCCTCCCCTCTGAACACCCATCTGGTCGTGAATCGAAAAGGATACGTATTTGAATTTAGTTGGCCACTAGCAATTCCCCGATTAACATTTATAAGTACTAAGACACGATCTACTGCACTATAATTCACGCCTTTACGACTGCACCAACAACGTTTCAGCCTGCAGTTTTATTCAAGTGCTACGCTATTAATCAAATAATGAAATATAACATTACATAAGACAACATAAGCAAGAAAAATTCTCACGAATGGCTTTGGTCCTGATTGACAGGGTGAGAGGGCTAAAACTACAATAGCTGACGGGAGCTGAGATGTTCTGACAGGCCCAAATCTAGAACCAAAAAAAAAGAAAAATTGTAAAAAAATTGAAAAATTACTAAAATCATAACTCCGAAAATTTTGGGTTTCAGTTCTTACATAAAAGATCTCTAATCTAGAGTTAACACAAGCTCAACACTGTTTGTTGATGACAAACTTGGCTATATCTGAGCCTAGAATCACATGCAGCAGTCATCACACTAGTTTTAGTCGAAAAGACTGCCAGAATAAAACTAGTCTTATTCACACAATAATACGGACGGTCTGAATACGTAAATAGTTCATTTCTTCACGAGATTAAACGGACTCGACTTAATTTACGCTGCAGTTTAGAAAATATGTAGGATTTTAAACTAGTTTAAAATAAATCAACGCTATCAGTTCATTCCAAGCCCCTTCTCTAACCATAACAACCGCATTTATCACTAGCGAAATCCGTTTAGTCTGACCAAAAAATGGCGCATAGAAGTTAAGTCAGTTTAATCCGGAGGCTTTATAATCGGAATTGCTTAGTACAAGTACAACCCTTAACTTGCTTAGTTTGACAGAATCAAAACGGCTTATTCCGGTAATACGTTCTCAATCTAACAACAGAATTAGCCCTTACGATAACTTACATCAATTTCGTAAGCAGTAAAATGACTGAGATTACTAAAAAGCCAGGTAAGTCCAGTTAGATTAAATGTCTCCCCCCTGTAGAAATTGGGGGGCTGTGGGGCGGTTATGTGACTGGGAGGCAGGGTGCGCAAATATTCGTCAAAGTTCTGCAAATCCAACTTCAGCTGGGTGATATTTTTATCCAGGGGGGAACTGGTAGTTTTGGACTGGAAACGGGGGGTGGAGGAATTCCCACTAGATGAGGGGGAAATCAGAAGTGAGCGGCGGAATCTGAAATATCAATTAGTATAAAAAATGAATGAAAATGATAAGAGATTTTGTTTGATTCCAAAAAAAAACAGATATTTAAGAATCAGGTCAAACATTACAGTCTATCACCGTAAAAAATCTTCACGACAATAATCTACTTAGCTCACAAAAACTGAAGTTAGATCGAACTTAGACCTGGGTTTTTTTGCTCAAAAACGTTCGCAAGTGCGAAAAAAAATTGAGGATTGCGAAAAATTTTCAAACCTGTTCGCAAAATTGCGAAAAAATTTTGACGCAGTGGAGGTGAACTCGTAAGGTCTATGTGCTGATTTTTGTGGTTAAATCGGAAAAAGTTTCCGACACGTCCCCAATTGACCAAATTTGGCCTAAAAATTGAAATTTTCTCTGAATTTTCTGATCCCTTACGCCCGGTCTCGTGCAACTTTGTGACTTGATGTTTCTAGTGACTGTAAATGGGACACATTTTCTTCCATGTATCATAACCCCGACCGCATGTAACACTAATAGACAGTATAATATAGGTCGGAGGTGACGATTAAGAAAGGCCTAACTTGGTCATTGGCCGGGTCTTCTCATATTTCTTTACGGCTGAGCATCGAATGAGAAAATTGTGAAAAATTACACAAAATTCTCAGGAAGACTACATAAATTTAAATAAAAATGTCAAAATCGCTGCTTTTTATCCAAAAAGGGTAAAAACTGCGTCAGTCTTAATCTGTATAGGCGGAATAATGTTTTATTAACATTTAAATGTTAAGTCTACTGCATTAAGTAGCAAAAGTATGTCTGCGAAAAAAATTTTGATTTTGCGAAAATTTCAAGCTTTTCGCAAAATTGCGAAAATTTGCCAGCGAAAAAAACCCCAGACTTGGACCCAACTTTTTTCAGGTTCCACAAACAGGTTGCTGTTTTCGCAGTTAAATACGACAGAATAAACGGTCTTTGTCCAAGTACTTAAGTTCTAAAAAGGTGTTTAATGGCATAAATCATCGTCTTAGTGATACAAAAGCCTTAAAACCAACCTTCCATTTGGAGGATAAGAGTTTTTCTCATAATGGACAAGTTTATCGATATTTGGAATGTCGTTCTGACTAAAAATAACAACAAACAATTAAACAACAATAAAATATCCATCAAACAATTAATTAACATCTAATTAATTTACAAAGATAATAAGTGGATAAGTCCGGTTCAGACCTGGCCGTACCGTAAGTGACCCTAAAAGTCCGTTTGTCCGTAAGATAAACTTGAGATCATCCGCCGAAAAATTAGACACCAATAAACCACTGATTTGGATAAGACAACCAACCATACAATTAAAGGGGGGGTGTAATTTCTTCAGAACTAAAAGAGGGCGAAACTTCAAATCAAATTAAGGTTCAATCTAATACGCTAAATCCATACTTAATCCACTAAGTCTGACCAGAAATTGCTGAACCCTGAGACAAAACAGGTGGCACGGTTTTTGTGACTACACGTTGTGCTGTACTCTTGATGCTTGCAATTAAGTCTGACGAATGAAGCTGCGCCACTTAATACTTATGTTATTGGCATGACTTTTGCGATTACTTGTAGTACTCTTGATAGTCAAATTCTATTGTTTTCGTAACGAAATCACATGTTTCAATTTCCAAAGTGCTGCAACTATTTTTTATCAGACTTGTCATTCTTGTCGTAATGAAATCGCGTGTTTCTGTCTGTCTCAGGGTCCAGCAATTTCGGGTCAGACTCTCATATAAACCTCGCAACCCACCCCAAGTCAAACACAAAGCTCTGAATGTAATTCTCAAATTCCATTAATTCTCTGGCTCGAATCTCGTGCATGTCCAGCTGCTGGGGATTGGCCTTACACTGACAGCAGTCGTGTTTGGAGCACCGCCCCCCCGCCCCTTGCAAAATGGAGGGGGCAGCGAACAGGGAGGGGGCAGGGTTGGGGGTCTGCGGGGGCTGGGTACTGCTGGTGGTGGAGCGTAGGCGGAGGGGGAAAGAGCTGTTGCTGGCTCGGGGGACTAAAAAAATAAAATTGTTTTAATAATTTTTGAAAAATTTTCAGAATAAAAAGTTCTCTTAAAAATTTACTGTCGTAAATAAAATTTTTCATTATATACATAGTAAAAAAACGTTTCTAACAAATAATTTCACCACAATTAATCTTCATATTAACAATAACTGCGACAGTAGTGTCTAAATTCTCCAAAATCTTCCACAAATTCTATCAAAATGAAAAACAAACATGCCATATAATGCTACTTACTATAGTCTGACCAAAAAGTGTATGTACGGAACTTCATTGCTTCATAGCAGCTTAGTCGTTTGAGGTAACCCCCATAATGTATATATATATCATTCGAAAGCATTTTTGATGGAGATTTTGATGAATTTGAAATATTTGAAAAAATTTTGAGTCAAAATTTTTAATTCAAATAAAATCGATTTTTTCCGCCTATTTACAGGAAACCTAATGTATTATATATCATTCGATAGCCCATTCCATTCTGCGTCTAACGATATATAAAACATAACTATAGCATGCACCTGTCAAAAATTATCGATTTTTTTATTTTTGATTTTTCCATTGAAAACGTCATTTTTGGCCCGTTTTATTCGCTGTAACTCAGCAAATACTCAACCAAATCTGACAAATTTTGCATCAAGAGACGCGCTGTGACCTCGCGCAGTCTGTGAAAGTAATAAGATTTCAAAATTTGATACTAAATTTTTCAATATTTGTCAGGTTTAAGCCCGGTTCATAGTTGTCCGTAAGGGCTGTCCGTGTCCGAGTCCGTGTCCGTGTCCGTAAGAGTATTTTAATTCACACTTGTCCGGATGTCCGTAACAAGTTGTCCGAGAGTGTCCGTAAAGGCTGTCCGGATGTCCGGAAGACAAGTTGAATTCATTTCAACTTTTGTCCGTGTCCGTAAGCAAACAGCCAATCAAATAAAAGCTTTATTAGTCACGTGAGTTTGCGTACACATAAAATTCCTCCGCGGGTTGCAAAATTTTATTAAAATGTTCGTAATATGAGCTCAGTATCTGCATTTTAGTGTGCTTAGAACGTTTTTTATTGATTTTTTGAAAGTTGCTTTCTCACACGCTTGGTATGCTGCAGAATGTATAGGCGTTATTTTATATGCATACGCACTGTCCGTATCGTGTCCGTAGAAGTATGAATTAATGCTGCTTACGGACACGGACAAACGCTACGGACAACCTTCCGGACACGGACACAGACTCGGACACGGACAACTACGGACACTTCCGGACTACTATGAACTAGGCTTTACAGTCATTTTTCAGCAATTTTAGTTCAAGATTAGTTAAAATAATTAGTACCACATTAAAGTTCAGTTCTTTAGCTTTCATTTGATACTAAAAACAGTGCTTTTGATTGGTTTGAGCAAAGTTATGCAAAAAATAAATCAGTATTCACAGAATATGTGTGCGCCCACAAAAATTTATACACGCATATCAGCGTGTAGAATGTTTGAACGCATGCACATGACATGCTCATCAAGCACTAATTTTTGACAAGTAATGAAAACAGCTATATCTTTTTGCAGCATAACTTTGTTCAATCCAATCAAAAGCACATGTTTTCAGTATCAAATGAAAGCTAAAGAACTGAACTTTAATGTGGTACTAATTATTTTAACTAACCTTGAACTAAAATTGTTGAAAAATGACTGTAAACCTGACAAATATTGAAAAAATTAGTATCAAATTTTGAATTTCTATTACTTTCACAGACTGCGCGAGGTAACAGCGCGTCTATTGATGCAAAATTTGTCAGATTTGGTTGAGTATTTGCTGAGTTACAGCGAATAAAACGGGCCAAAAATGACGTTTTCAATGGAGAAATCAAAAATAAAAAAAATCGATAATTTTTGACAGGTGCATGCTATAGTTATGTTTTATATATCGTTAGACGCAGAATGGAATGGGCTATCGAATGATATATAATACATTAGGTTTCCTGTAAATAGGCGGAAAAAATCGATTTTATTTGAATTAAAAATTTTGACTCAAAATTTTTTCAAATATTTCAAATTCATCAAAATCTCCATCAAAAATACTTTCGAATGATATATACATTATGGGCGTTGCCTCAAACGACTAAGCTGCTATGAAGCAATGAAGTTCCGTACATACACTTTTTGGTCAGACTATAGCTATATTACTCGTATTTCCCATTGTGAAACCAGTGTGCTTGCTTTTTAAACTGTAAAAAATTGCTACAAAAATATTATGTTATCACAGTCTTTTTCACCAAAAAATGAACGTCTATACTGGCAGTCTATTCACGCATAAAGTAGGAGTAGGACTACCAGGCTTTGAATTCCTAAGCCTGGCCGCCTTACATGGCATTTTACAGCTGATCTTCCTTAAATCCACCAGGTCCAGTTTGGCCTCGATGCGAACGCGGTAGTGGGTGACCTGGCCCCGAGGCTCGGCGGGGGCAAGCCAGGAGACGCTGATTTCGGAGGGGGATAGGAGTTTCCACGAGTGCACGATGGGAGGGGATGGGGCTGAAATTATAGTCATAAAGTTTAAAACAAAACAGCATAACACCCAAATCACACACAACAAAGTTTTCAAAGCCCGCACAGACTTTAACTTCGGCTACATGCGGGCAGTTCAGCAGAAAGGCTTCGCCCCCCCCCCCGCTCCGACAGGTGCTTCACCTCCCCCCACCCCAAAAAAATGTCTAGAAAGTGGCTCATCCCACCTATGCTCTTAGATCGAAATTCACCTCGAAAATTGTCGACTAAAAGCTAAGCCAAGCAATAGCACCCTTCCCACAGATTTTCTTAAAATGTCTGATCAGAACCCTACTTAACACTGTTCCTAAATTCATTCCCACAGATCAAAGTTTCGCAACGTCACTTTTTCCGCAATTATTGTAAACATTTTTGCAGAAAAACAGTCAAACAGCAAAGCAAACCCACCCATAAACAATGTTTTGGCCAGGACCACTTTTGAGATGCCCCCCTTTGCGCCAGGGGAGTTTATAGTGAGCGTGCGAATGTAGACTGCATAGAGGGTGTCTGGAAGCAAACCGATGATTCGACTCTCGCGATCCAAGGGGGGAACCATGCTCATGCTCCAACTGAAAATTAAAATAAAAGTTGACTCTAAAGCCCGGTTCATACTTGTCCTTAAGGACAACAAGACAGTGACAAGGACAAATTTCGGTCAGCTTCTGTGAAGAGTTGATAGAAGCGTTTCGGCTGATTTTTTGTATACGGTCTGGAAATGACATCAGCCAGGAAATGCATGCAAAAAAGTGGCTTATTTACCCTGGTAGTTTTCTTGGAATTGCTTAAGGACAAAATCATAGGGACAAGAACAAGTACGAGTATGAACCGGGCTTAAGGGTCGGTTTAATCACAAACTCGGATTAATGGATTAAATCCAAAACCATCTAGATTAATAACTCAAAGCAGAAAGAAGTATAGCATGTTTCCAAAAACCTGCACGTTTATGCAATTAACACACAGGAGTAACTGTGTCTACTTTGAAAAAGTGACCATAAATTCAGTGTCGAGTTATTTAAATTAAATCCGTTAACCATGTAGTTAAAGTTTTTCAATAAGCCATTTATATAAATTCTCCAATTTTGAACAATTCCTCTAATAAATTTAGTAAAGAACACTTAACCACTCTAAAACCCAAACAGGTTTCTGGCTTGAACAACAAACACTGTTTCGCTAATTTTCAAAGGGAAACTTTAGGTTATAAACTGCAGCCTCAGTACCTGTCATGACAAGCATCTCGATTTTCTGTGATAGAAACATTTTCGCTGTCCCTGAAACAACAAAATATATATACATAGCAAATCTTGCCAAACACATAAAATATCAGGAACGTAGTCAGAATAACCCCCCCCCCCCCCAACAAATTTATTTCTAAACTTAAAATTCTACACAAGGGTCAAGCTTAAATTAAAAAAATAATTTAGACTGAATTTAGCATAATATTTTTGAACTTGGCTTAAGTCTTGAGTCTTGGCATTTCAACTTTAAAGCCGGGTTTACACGAAGCAATTTTCACGCAATTTTTTTCACTCAATTTTCAAGCAACTTCAGTTGCGTGAAAATTGCTTCGTGTAAACAAGCAAAATTTGAAGCAATTTTCACGCAATTTTCAAGCAATTTTGACGCAACTAAAATTTAGCCGTCGATCTCTGCGCGACTGCCACAAGCAATTTTCACGCAACTACCAATCAACTTTCGGCTGGTAGTCACGTGGATAGCTGAGAGCACAGTTCGGTAGAACAACAAATATATACATACATTCCAATGCGCCTGTGGTTTTTTTACTAACGCACACGCATCTACAAGGGCGTAGCCAGGGGGGGAATGGGGCCCGAATTTTTTTTCAACTGAAATTTTACGTAAGGGTCACCTTTTGGTTTTTATGGTCCGGGGCGGAAAAATTATTCGATACGCGGCCAACTAACCAACTTCGACCTAAAAATTAAAAATTTTATAGTTTTTTAAAAATAAGCAAAATTGAAGCCTTCACGTTTGAGCGGGCGTTCAAAATACTGTATTTTGATTGGTAGTTGCGTGAAAATTGCACGCAACTAGTTGCTT
This sequence comes from Trissonchulus sp. WLG1_4, assembly GCA_030248245.1. Lineage (NCBI taxonomy): Eukaryota > Metazoa > Nematoda > Enoplea > Enoplida > Ironidae > Trissonchulus > Trissonchulus sp. WLG1_4. The sequence goes on along the minus strand of JASANF010001404.1, from coordinate 9,434 downwards.
GAAAATTGCGTGCTCATTGCGTGAAAATTGCTTCGTGTAACAGTGTATTTTCACGCAATTTGCAAGTTGCTTGAAAATTGCGTGAAAGCCTAGTTGCGTGAAAATTGCTTCGTGTAAACCCGGCTTAACATAAAAACAAAAATGATCCAAGTCCAATTGTTTTGCACTATGTAATGAAAAACTGTGAACCCTCATAACCACAAAAAGGTATCCACTTTACTCGGAGTCTACCCAAAAAAGTCCATTTCAAGCCAAACTTGTGACACTCACACGGGTTTATAGAAAATCTGATATCCCAAAAACATTCGATCGTCCATATCCTTAACGTTGAGCTCACGCCAGCTTAGCTGAATGTCGTTGGTTCCGATGTTACTCACGTTCAATTCGATGGTCAATTCCTCACCTAAAAACAATTCATTTTTTAAATAAATTAAAAAACTAACTAATTAAAAATGCAGCAAAACTAGGCCCAAGCACAGGACCCATACAAAAACCAGTGCTTTTTTTGTGCTTGTGCACCTTGTGCTTTTTCTTGTGCTTTTGACGTTTTCTTATGAAACTTATTAATGTGTGACCCATGAAACATTAGTACAACAGGTTCCGCTATCGACACATCTTCGCTTGATCCTGACTAAACTAAGTTAGTCGCATTAAAACTGGTTGATTGGTTAATGAATGAAACAATTAATTCAATGCCTTTAATAATCATCAGTTGAGCAATAAACTCGTTAACATTAGTGGGTATATAATCAAGTAATTCAAGTAATATATTATCAGAACAATACTGAATCTGCTACAATTAATAACAATATACGTTTTAAACTATATTGATGCCAGTTGAGTTGACAAAATATAATCAAGAGTACATGAGAAGCTCATACACTACTCTTAACATAACTTGGGGAGGCTCTCCAAAATGTGTGACCCAAAATATACGCTTACTGTACTCTGTACGGTTTTCAAGGGCTTCATGTACTCCTTCCTTCCTATAACTCCTTCCTATCATATCCTATGCTCTTCCTATCCCCTATACTCTTCCTATCCCTACACTATTCCTATCCTATACTCTCCCTATCCTATAAATACTCTTCCTACCCTATAATACTCTTCCTTAACTACACTCTTCCTATCCCCTGTACTCCTCCTATCCTATATACTCTTCCTATCCTATATACACTCTTCCTATCCCTATACTCTTCCAATCCTATATACTCCTGAGTAATCACTCACAGACAGCCTTGTTTCCATTCGAGTAGGCTGACACGTCTACATCGGTGGTGGTGTTCTGTAGTCCGACGCCCTGTAGAAATGACTGTATGCGTTTGTAGCAGAGCATGGGGTTGTTCTGGAACTGCACTTTGCCGCGTCGAATCACCAGGCCCCCTCGATTCGACTCCCACAGATCGGCCAGATTTTCATTTTCAAATATGGCCACGGCATAGCTGAAACATAAACAGGACAGGTTTTGATCACTGTATGGGGGACAGGGGGCGCCGACCAAACTAGGGGGGGGGGGGGCATCAAAGTCACGATGGTCGGTGAGATATAATATAGACGAAAAACGGCTTTTTCTACGTAATGAAGCGTCACTGATACAAAATTTAACAACAAAATTGACAGAAAAACCACACATCAAAGACATAGTTACAATCAAACAGTCCATAAACGTCGTTTATGAAAAAAATTGGATTGTGGGGCGGGGAGGGGAACCCATATGAAGCATCTCAATATAATGGCATGCCCCAACCCTCTCCCACTGAAAATATGCCACAGCATTACTGGCAAATAGCAATAGAGCTACTGAACTACCTTATTAGCAAAAAAAAATAACTCTGAATCTAATCGGCTAAATCCAATTTTGACTAAAACTTTGAAAAACAGCGATTAAATATTCTGTTTAATCCAACAAACTAATCCTACCGACTGCTCCACAGGAGATCGCCACGGATTAGCTGTAGATTTTTGAACATGGACAAATCCACGAAGGAGGGAGAAAAAGAGATTTTCAGAAAATTCTTAATCTCCCGTATGGAACTAAGCAGAGCTGTGAGTTTCTGCACAAAATTGGACGCCACGGCGTAACGCATGGAAAGCTCCAGACTCCCGTGAATCACATTGCAGCCTTTCAGCTTTTCCGCATCCTGCAGAGAAGCTAGAATGGCACCCGCACAGTCTGAAACAATAAATAAAACACTGTGCTAAGAGAATGTGCCAGCAGAAGTTGCAATGGATCATACAATATCTACCTACACCGATCCGGAGGGGGGGGGTCTAAAAATATAAAATCTAGAAGGAGCTTTTGCGTATTAACTAGGCTTCACCCCGACACTGTGTGACAAAATTACTACGTTTGGTAGAACCATATTCTTGGAAATGCATTTAATTGTAACAAAAGAAAGGATAATAGTTGAGGGGGAACATTCATTAAATTTACACCCAAGAAAGGTTGTCAAATTATAGTAGTAGAAATTCACGAAAACGTTAAAAGTCGAACATGTGTTCTACAGAAAGAATGTTTCATTGCGATGTGGTCTAATCCACTCTTAGACACGCTATTCCACCCATAATTATTGCTAAAAAAGTGCATACATTTTGAGCAGCCATCTTTGCAAGGCACACAGCTGCGATTATGTTTGGAGTCCTCGTAGCCGGGGGGACACTCCAGCACACAGGCGCCCCGGAAGGGTTTGTAGTAGCGGGCGCGATCGAACTCCCCCTCCTCGGGCGGCATCTCCAGGCACTCGCGCTTGGTGATACAGCGCCGATCACGATACTGCAATATTATTATATAGCATACAACCAGTAGCAGACATATATACATGTAACGGGGTGAAAATTTGGGGGGGGGGCCTCTCCGCGCAAATTGGGGGGGGGGGGAGGTGTCTCCGGGTCAAATTTTCGGAACCCTCAACCCCCTGATCAACCAAAAGTAACGCAAATTTTGTACAATTTTTACAAAAAAAGTGCCATTTTTACTGTATTTAGAAAACATTTTCGGGACCCCGGCCTGTCGATTTGGGGGGGGGGTGTCCCCCGTTCATGTATGCATACAATGTGGTACAAAATTTAAAACGGTCAATAGTTTGAGTTATTCTCAATTACCCTCAAGGGTCAAACCTCAAATAGTGACTTCAACGCGCACGCGCATCCTAAACGATGCCGCGGCTGCAATCTTCTATATCTCCGAAAAGAATTTCTATTCATTTTTCCTGCAAAATGCGGCTCAGGCTATCAAAAAAAACAGCTGCTACCCTCAAAAAACCATATAAACCGCACCATATAAAGCTGTCTGGGGCACTGTCTGACACACTCTCCCCTGTGATGTATGTGGCGACAGGCGTAGCAGTCTCGAGGCGTGGGTCCCACACAGCCCCCCGCACACTCGGGGTGACAGCACAGGCCCAGGGTCAGGTTGCACGACAGTGAACCACACGTCTCTGGGCACTCTGCAAAGGTCAAAAGGTCAAACACTGAGGTCAAAAGGTCAAACACTAAGGTCAAAAGGTCAAACACTAAGGTCAAAAGATCAAACACTAAGGTCAAAAGATCAAACACTAAGGTCAAAAGGTCAACCACTAAAGTCAAAAGGTCAAACACTAAGGTCAAAAGGTCAAAGGCTATATTCTGAACATGAAGCTTATTAACTCTATTAAAAGTTTACCATACCAGTGTGAAAAAACCTTTTACCATTTTTGGTACTGAAGTTTCTACACACCCCAGTTGAGCTCAAATAAAAAATGGTAAGGTAAAGGTAAGCCCCCCTTTTTGGGGTTATCGCTATTCAGGTGAAAACATGCCATAATACGTTCACCCAGTGCGCTCTTCCCAACATTAATTCATCTCCAGACTCCAGTCCAACGAACGGTCACTGAAATTGCTCAAAAGTTCAGCTTACGGACAATGATCAATCACTTACGGACAACTACAGACAAGTCTAAACAAACCCGGTTCATACTCGTCCTGAAGGACACAGGGACAGGGACAAGGACAATTTTGGTCAGCTGCCGCGTAGAATTGACACAAGCGTTTCGGCTAATTTTCGACATTATATATAATAGCTGCAATTGACCCCAACTTCATTCATGCGAAAAGCGGGCTTGGAATGGTTTAAGAACAAGTCAACAAGACGACAGGGACACGGACAAGGATGAGTATGAACCGGGAAAAGCGGGACTGGTTATCCGGCCCTAATCCCCTTAATCCTGCCCTACTTTTCTGACAGACGGTGTCGCTCCAGCAGGCCAGTTCGTCCTTTTCGATCATAACACAGTCAGTCTCGTTCTCCACGTTGCAGTTGATTGGACAGTCTCCTAAAAAAATAAATTACATATTTTTCAGTTTGTTATCTGCTACAGCCTAATCTTTGCCTAGTTTCTACGTCTTCAATTTTTGCAAGAATTTGGTTTACGTCAAGTATATACTATATCCGTCGCCTTTCCGGCGCCATTATTTCCGCACAGTGCCGGATATGAAATGATGCGGGATTGAAGCAGAACTTTAAGCTTATTCATTCCCGCAGAGACATTATACCACATCCGTTACTGTTCGGAAAAAAGGGTGCCGGATTTATGGTACAGTGCTCGATATAGGACTTCGGCCGTCTAAAACACTTATCCACACGAACAAAAATCATCTCATCCAATCTAATCCATCAATTTTCATATAATCCGCATCCGCTTAATCTCACGTCTATCCTTATTATCATCCACCAGGATTAGTTTGCGATTCTGTCCCCGCATGATGCTGGACCAACTAATGGTGTCTCCATAGCAGAGCTGTGGATTGTTGGTCACCCGGACTCCCCCTCGGCTGATCTCCTGCAGGTTGTCCAGGCCGATCTCGGTCATGTGATCGTTCTGGTAGAGCACCAGGGCGTAGTCTTTGATCAGCGCCTGGCCCCTGATCACGCGCAGGTTGGGAAACAGACGCTTCAGGGAGAGCAGTTTACTGAAACAGGGTTTGCGTCTTGATAATGCGCGACCCACACATGTGCAGCTAATGAAATCTGGGAGCGGAGCAACTTTTTCGGTCGTAATTTTGCTTCGCCACCGATTTTTGCTTCGTGAGCTACTTTAAAATCATTCTGGGGGAACGGACCTGGCGGACCTGTCTGGGGGGTCCCCCCAATCCCCTCCACGCCCATGTATGCCTGTGTCCATGCATTAATCACCCCCCCCGCACCCGACCTCCTCGCTCCTCTACCCCCAGAAAGGTCAGCTCCCCCAAATCGGTTTGGACCCCCCTTTATGGGCAAGTTTTGAATCATCCGCGTAGCACCCACCCGGTCGACGGCTCCCCCAGATTTCCTTAGCTACACATGTGTTGTGCCTGTGTCCATGTTGCGCCCAGCAAGAAAATTTTGTGTCTGGACTGGATGTGCTTGTGGACAAAAAATACCTTGCACTGAAATTAAGGGGGGTGGGTTCCCAGGTCAAAAATCAAAGTTCTCCAGTTTTGCTCATTTTCACATATGTTACTCCCCCAAGGTACCCCAACCTCAGATAAGAACAATTAAGCTTGAAGGTGCACTTTTGGTTCGGTGTTTTTGTCAGTGTATTTACATAGGCAAAAGCACGCAAAAAAGCCTAAAAGTAGCCCTTAGATGAACAGTTCTAACACAAACCACATTAAGCGAATCAAGCTGAAACTTGACATAGTAGTAGCTCACATGTATGCGCAAAATCGTATAATCCGGATTTTTTATATGTATTTTCAATTCTAAAATCGAGGGCGAACTGTGAAAAAATGGCCGTTTTTTGGGCCCGCCAAATTTGAGTGATTTTACATTTGGCGTCACTGCTCAGGCCATGGGCAAAAATTTAAAAAATGGATCATAGAGGTTGAGATATGACATTAGGCTATCGAATCATGTAAAAATCAGCTTCTTCAGTATTAACAAAAATTTCGAGTAAAGGAACGCTTTGTGAGCACAAAAAACTTTTTTTGCGCCTATGATTTACACGTAAAATTGAATTTTTGGGCGCCCCTAGTAAAAAATTGACAAAAGCATTGGTTCCAGTCTGTTACATCTGCGACGCGCCTTCCATGGGGCTACATTGTGTGCAAATTTGAAGCGAATCGGAGAACCTAAAATTTTCACTTATACAGGTAGCCCCCCCCCCTTAAGGTGGCGCTCACCTCAAAAAGTCATGTTTGGCGCTAAGCTCATGCTGTCAGTACTAATACCATTTTGATTTTACATCAAAGAGACCTCAAAAAAAACCTATTTACAATACATTTCAGCACTTTAATGTGAATGTGTCAAATTTTATGACCATGTCGAATTTCCTATTCACACTAATTTTATTTTTGACCTAGCTCAGCGAAACTTCAACCGATTTTGACGATCTTGGTATCAATAGAAAGATCTTTCAAAACTCTAGACGTGATTGATCTTCGATTTTTTATTTCTATTTTTGATTTTGCAAAAAAACGATTTTTCAAAAATCCTTTGTGTTTGAGCGACTACAAAAAGTGCTGCGAGCCAAAATTTGAAAATTGAAAAACTTTCACGTCTGCATTTATATTCTTTCTTTCATTGTGCAAATTTTCAACTCGATCGCAATCGGCAGCTGGGACCCAGGTCCAAAAAAAGTAGTCGATTTCGCTACACAAAAATGTAAGGTTTGCCCACACGTTTCACTTTTTCAAAAATTAGACCTTTTCTAGGACTGCATATTTCCGTTGAAAAAGTTACCAAAAGCCATACTCAATTTTTTAAGAAATTAAATCAAAAATTTGACTTTTTCGAAGATTTATCAGCTTTTTAGGTTTTTCCTTTTTGATTTGCATTTTCACGGCTAAATTACTCGGCAAACCTTCAACGTATTTTTATGTTTAGTACATCAATTTAAAGCTAAGAAACCGCACATTTCAGTGATATGAGTGATCATTTTATATTGAAACAAAAAATTTTGAGCTACGGTTACAAAATTGTCAAAAAAATTCGAAAAAAATTTTTAATCACAATATGCACATCAAATGAAAGCCCTTTTCATTCTGAACAACTTTTCTTCAAGATATTATGATCAAAAATGCAGCTGAAAAAAATTAAACGCCAAAGTTGGTTTCCCTAAGCGCCACCTTAAGCGACGAATCACTTGATCACGATTACGAGGATCAACGACATAATATAAAAAACCACTAACATCAAAATTAAATATTAAGTAATAAACCTTAGTAAAAGCAAAAGTGAGTATATAATAATTAATAATAGCACTATTTTTTCAAAATTTCGCAAAATTTATTGCATTTTTGGCCGATCAATAAGTAGGGTTCCCAACATTTAACCTCAAAACCCACAAGCCCAAATTTTCATATTTAATCATATTACATGTAATCACCCTCCCAAAACTACTCACTCGACTTGAAAAATGAACACACTGCCGGTGACCTCTCGGACACTGGGCAAGTGGAAGTAGTCAAAGTCGGAGCTGGTGAGATTGTCGTGCTTGTGCGCAATAATGCGGATGCTGTCTTCGATCACCGTGCAGTTGCGCATGCTGGCAAACAGACGCTGGCGCAACAGGATTTTTTTACGCAACTCCTCCGGGTTTTTTGGTCGGCTGCGCATGTCAAAGCCACGGCAGGCTGAAAAGATATTAAATTATATATTGTTTAATACTACTTCGATTACAAAATTATCGCTCTCGATGACTATACGTATCCAAAGCAAAATTCATGTGCAAGTGCAATTCAACTCAATCGCAATTCCACACTTTCGTTACGGTCAAAACGAGAATCTGTGAATCCAATTTACAGCTTCAGCCTTCAGGAGAAGTTGGGCCAGTCGGGTCGCTTCGGGTCGGGTCAAAAAAATTTCGACCAGTCAGATGCTAGCTCTAATAAGAAAGAACTATACGTATATATATATATATATATATATATATATATATATATATATATATATATATATATATATATATATATGGGCAAAAATATATATATAATATATATATATATATATATATATATATATATATATATATATATATATTATATATATTATGTATATATGTTATATTATAAATCAACATAATTGCTCTGAAAAACTTTAGCCGACCTCACTGAGGGGAGGTGAGAAGGAAAGAAATCCAGCCCAATCCCCCATTTATGGCTGATAAGAAAAGAACCATCTTGTTTTTTGTATATATGCTTAACACACACGCACGATAGTCAACATCACATTACATACAATTATATATACGTACATGTATAGATATACATATTATGTACGTACGTAACATCAAACACGTGGCTGCCAAAACACAGATTTTTGTTCCAAAAAACGTTTCAAAAGTTACTACGACTGCCAAAAGAGCCATTTTAATATGAAATATGGCGTACCGCGTAGCTAGCTAGTAATCATTCTATACGTGAAGAATGTGCTAATCTATATAATCTATATATATGTTGCCTATACATACATGTTCTACATAACTACATTTTCGTAAGTGGCTTTATATTGTTATGTACAATGCATGCATTTGATCATAATATCTTAAAAAAAGTCTTAGGAATGAAAAAGGGCTTTCATTTTGATGTGCATATTGTGATTAAAATTTTTTTCAAATTTTTTGACAATTTTTGTAACCAATTATACTCAAAAATTTTTTGTTTCAAAATGATCACTCGTGTCACTGAAATGTGCGGTTTCTTTGTAGCTTTAAATTGATGTTGCTAAACGTGAAAATACGTTGGAGGTTTGCGGAGTAATTTTGTAGGCATTGAAAATGCAATGGAAAAAGGAAAAACCTAAAAGCTGATAAATCTTCGAAAAAGTCAAATTTTTGATTTAATTTCTTAAAAAATTGGAGTACGGCTTTTCGGTTGTCTTTTTCAACGGGAGTATGCAGTCCGAGAAAAGGTCTAATTTTTGAAAAAAGTGAAACGTGTGGGCAAACTCTTACGCGCTTTTGTGTAGCGAAATCGAGGCTACTAAAATTCTGGACCTGGGTCCCAGCTGCCGATTGCGATCGAGTTGAAAATTTGCACAAATGAAAGAAAGAATATAGAATGCAGGACGTGAAAGCTTTTCGATTTTCAAATTTTGGCTCGCAGCACTTTTTGTAGTCGCTCAAACACAAAGGGATTTTTGAAAAATCGGTTTTTTGCAGAATCAAAAATAGAAATAAAAAATCGAAGATCAATACACGTTCTTAGACTTGTTTCGAAAGATCTTTCTGATTGATACCAAGATTGTCAAAATCGTGTTGAAGCTTCGGCTGAGACTAGGGTGCAAAAATCAGAAATTAGTGTTTGAATAGGAAAATTCGACATGGTCATAAGAAGTTGACACGTTCGCGTTAAAGTCCTGAAATGTATTGTAAATGCAGGTTTTTTTCTGAGCTCTCTTGATGGAAAGTCAAAGCGGCTACTAGTATCTGACAGCATGAGCTTAGCGCCAAACATGACTTTTTGAGGTGAGCGCCACC
>JASANF010001400.1:0-11034 GCA_030248245.1 Trissonchulus sp. WLG1_4 | reverse complement strand
CAATAGCTATTTTTTACAAATAATGGTGATAACCAATATGAAGGCGTAGAGAGGATGGATCGGAAACACAAAATAAGCACAAATTTCAGCGAGTACCTGCGCCAGTGCTTGCAACAACTAGCTAAGCTGTTTCTAAGTAAAGTAGTAAACTCAAGCTAATGCACTTAATGTATATATTTAATGACAGGGCTTAGTCCATTGTACCTGATTGCCGCCCAGATTATGGCAGGTGGACAGGCCCGGGGATTGGTTCTCCGCCCGCCCCATTGTGTCCAGGCACAAATTATTCTTCGGGTTTTCGATCTGAAATAAGCCCAATCCAAATAGTGGTTTTGATTTCCATGGCCGTTGCCGTCTTATGAATATCTTGCCGCCCCCGTTTCGAAATTTCAGTTACGCATGTCACCATTTGTATCGGGTATTAATAATTGACCATGCCAAGTCGTTAAAATCACCCCCAGACAACATTTAACAAGATATCTAACGCAAGCTTGAGATAAGTTATATACAGCCCAACTGTAAATCTAATCCATTTAATCCCATCGGACGTACACTGCCGAGGGAGTAGTAGGTGGAAGGCACGGGGCACTCTGGGTAGATGTTCTCCAGATACCAGCGGAAGGATTTGCAGCCAAGCTCCTTTTTCAGGGCCATCCGCCGGGACACGTCGCCCACTTCCACTGACTCCACGCCTAAAACAAACCCGATTAGTTCACAGCGGATTAGGGGGGATTAAGAAAGTAAATTTACAAATTCAGAGTTAAATGTGCCATTCTGCTATCTATTTACTATATACACTATTCATACGACATACGTGTACGACAGGGAGGTGTAAGGGGGGAGGGAGCCCTCTCCCACAAAAAAATTCGACGGAAAAGGGACAAGACCGCCAAAATTTGGGTAAATTAAATAAATATGGCACACTTTTAGAAAATTTGGCAAAATTTCGGGTATTGTGGTCAATTGAGGGGGGCGGGCTTAATGTGAGGTAAGTTACAGATCTGACTTAGCTCTGATGAAACTAAATAAATGTAACACCGAGAAATACATAAATACATAAATATTTTCCTACGGATATTTTAACCTCACTATGAATTCCGATGGTAGGCGATTAATGAACACTTGAATGCCATTAAACCATCCCTGCCTCCCATAGGCGGCAGTAAACTCCGAATAAATAAATACCAAGAGTATATAAAACAGTCTCCCTGAGCCGCAAGAGATGCACTGACGCCTAATGAGCCATACGTATATACGTACGTAGCCAAGTGATGCTTATGAGCTCAAGTAGGTTCAAATTGGGGAGGGATTCACACATGATTCTATTTGGTGGACTAATTCCGGTGGCTCACACGAACGGGCCAGCAAGGCGCACTTATCTAAACTCACACAGACGCACCTACTGATCAGCTGGAAATGAGGTTTGGCCAAATTAGACACACACCCACCCACATACACAGTACACACACAGACACATACACATACACGGTACACACACACTCACACACGCACAGACACATATATACACGGTACACACACACACTCACTCTCTCTCACAAACACACACACGCGTACGCCCGCATACATGAGATTGGGAGCCGGGAATTGTCGGAAGGGGGGGGGGGGGGCAGGGTAGCTGCGGAGCAAAATTAAAACAAAAATTATAAAAAATGGAAACTATAAATCACTGTGAAAAAACCAACCCAAGAACGTAACGTGTAACGTGATTCAATACATTTTTTTGGGGGGGGGGGGGGGGGCTTTTGAAAAATATATACCCACCCCACACTTTTGCTCAAATTTTTGAGACCTTTATCCCTGGCTCTCCATCTTGCGGGGGGGGGGTGAACATCCTTCATACGCAAACGTTAAATTCAGCTGCCCCACCCGGCCGAATGAATGACATGACATTTTTTCATATGGAAAATAAAACAAAGTTCAAAGCCTCGTTCTGTTTTTCGTATTTGTATGAAAAATCTATGTCGATTTTTCATAGCAAATTAGCAGCAGTCCTAAACATGTCCCCAGTGCCCAAGAAAACAAACATATGAATAGCTTTCTTGTTTTGCTTCGTGACTTCGTTGTGAATGCTTTCATTAGTCACTGTTTAAATCAGAATGGCTATTGGCTATATAACGCATCCGTTGGCATTTTAGCACGTTTGGTGCTCACGGTTGCATTTCAGTTGCACTAAGTAGAATTGGCTCACCCAATAATTGTGTCAAAAAAAGGTTTAAGGACAAATGGCTAGACCAGGGTTTTTTTTCAAAATCGGCACTGTGTAAATGTTGTGTAAATTAAGAATTTGCTGTGTAAATTAAGGGTATGTTGTGTAAATTTTTAAAAGTGAGTATTTTAGCATTTTTTAGGTAAAAATTGACCGTTTTTTCACGTGAAAAGTAATATTTCGACTTTGAGACTAGAACTACATACGAAAATAAAAAATGAGATAATTGAGAATTTTTGCGTTTTTGTCAGTTCAAGTATCCGACACGCCAGGGCAAGCTCCCCTAAAATTTCGAAAAATCTGAAACTAGCCCACAAACAATACACCCAGGCCGAGACCCCGTGTACATGCATGGTTTACACAGATGGAGAGTTGTTCTATGAGCCAGATCCTACTCATTTTTTTCAAATCCGGGTGTAAAACTTTTACAGTAGTTTGACGTAGGACAAGAAATCGCACAGACAGGCTCAGCGTGGCTGATTTTTCACTGTCAACTTTCAAGTGCATAAAAACGAATGCTAAAATAAAAAAATCATAAGCCGTTTAAGAGCAGAAACTGAAAATTTTTTGTTTTGGGGTCAAAAATTAGACTTAATTTTGTTAGGACAAAGAGGTCACAGGCACAAATCGCCACTTCGCGAATTTTTGGAATTTTTACAACCAAAATAGGCCGTTTCATCAACATTTGGGGCAAAATGTGGCTGTGTATTTGTGTATATCAGTGTTTATTTTTATTTTTTGCTGTGTAAATTAGGCGGCCGATGTGTAAATACACCCTATTTTACACAAAAAAACCCTGGGCTAGACTAATTCCTAGTGGATTAATAAACTGACCACTTTCAGCGTGATGTTCACTCAAATGGAAAATTTCAGAAACAATGCATCTCATTTTCAAATTATCTAATTATCAATAATGTCAAAGACGTGGGCGTGTGGGGGGGGGGGGTTTGGGGGGGTTTCACCCCCCCCCCCAGACAGGTGGCTCACCCCCCCTCCCGAGAATGCTTTGAAGGTAGTTCAGGAAGCAAAAATCGGTGGCTCAGGGGCTCACGAAGCAGCAATGGCCAAAAGAGTTGCTCCGCAAACACCCCCCCCCTAGAATTCGGTAGCTGCCCACGTATGGCAAAGACTCTTTCAAACAGAACAATAATATGTCCGAACATATATAATTTCCAAAATAGCTCCTCCCCCAACTTTTGAGAACATCGCAAAAAATTATCTTAGAACACTGGTGATTTGCAGTTTTTTTGGCGCAGCGCTACCTTAAACGCAGCTCTTTAGGACCATAGGGCATAATTCATTTTCTGTGGTTGTTGTTCGTTCAGTCAGGCATAGGAAAATCTTACGTTTACTACGCAAAAAAATCGAAGCTTAAACGGCACTAGGGTGGGTTTAAACTTATAAAATCCCCCACCATAGCTAGACGCAAGGGCGTACACAGGGGGGGGGGGAATGGGGGGAATACCCCCCCCCCCCCCGAAATTTTTCCGACTGAAATTTTACACAAGGGTCCCCCCTTTGGTTTTTATGGTCTGGCCGAAAAAATTTTCTGATACGTCTCCAATTGACTAAATTTGGCCTAAAAATCAAAAATTTTCCCAATTTTTTTTCTGGGGGCTGCCGCCCCCAGACCCCTGCGATTCTATAGCTTACTATTCCTTGTTATTGTCTTTCATCAAAGCCTATGCATGTATACACAAGTGCATTGTGCTGCATGTGCATGTCTAGACGAGTATATTATGCCATATTTACTTGTGGAATACACTGTTTGAATGGACGCTTCCATCTTTTGTTTTAAATTTTGTCGGAAAAAATTGCTGATACGTCTCTAGTTGACCCAATTCGGTCTAAAAATTGGAAAAATCGCCAATTTTTTTCTGGGGGCTGCCGCCCCCAGACCCCTGCAAACTTGTGTCCTTTGGTTTTCATGGTCCGACCGGAAAAATTTTCTGATACGTCTCGAATTGACTAAATTTGTCCGAAAAATCAAAAATCTTCCCAATTTTTTTTCTGGGGGCTGCCGCCCCCAGACCCCTGCAACCTTGAGGGTTGCGTTTTAAGGCGTTTTATGAGTGTTAAAATTGCTAAAAAGTGCATTTTAACCCATTGCAAAAAATCGAAGTCATTGCCCCCCCCCCGAAATTTTTTTCTGGGTACGCCACTGGCTAGACGCACGTGATATAATATAATATACCCCGTAAGACCCGTACCAGGCATGACTTTGTAGAAAAAGTGTTTGTACTCTTCCATCCAGACTTCGGCGGTACGCAGCGAGTTGTGGTGGATGACGTTTGCCGTTCCGCCGGGGAAAGAGTAGGGCGTTTGCTTGCGGAACACGTGACCAACGTGCGAACAAGGGTGGATTTCGATCGAGCCGCCACACTGCCAAATCTGAAACATACACACAGCAGGTTTAGTAAGTCTTGTACAACACTAAAGCTCGGTTAATACTAATAAATGTCTCTGTCTGTTATTTTGCATTTTTTAAACAAAACTGTACGGCTAAAGGTAGCAATTTTGGCACAATCATAGCTGAAGTCGAGACCATACATGGGCGTGGGGGGGGGGGGTTTCACCACCCCCCCCCCCAGAAGGCATCTTCACCCTCCCCAGACAGGTGCTTCACCCCCCCACCCCCGGAATGCTGTGAAGGTAGCCCACGAAGCAAATATCGGTGGTTCACGACGCGAAATTGGCGGCTCACGACGCAAAACTTGCTCCGCACTCCCCCCCCCCCAGAATTCGGTAGCTGCCCACATATGGTCGAGACCAGTTCGAACTTCTAAAGCACAAAATAAGCTGAAAGGATTCGGCCAAGTCTTTCCACTGACACCAACCATACAGCGAAAGAGGAAAATGAATTGAGGGACATGCGGGTCCCTAAGGGTGGTTTCGAAAATCACAGCAAAGTACGTAGAAATTGCAATTTTGAAGATTTGGCAAAATGAAGGATCTTATATGATCGGCAATCAATGACCGATGTGGAATGAACGATCACCTACCCTGAAAGACATTTCCAAGTTTTCCCCTCCCCAAATTTGCATGCCGTCGTCGTAGGAGCCCATCTTGTAAAAATTGTCTCGATCGATTGTGAACAATCCCCCTGCCATCGTGGGACTTCTACAAATAAAACACAATATTTATTGATCCAGTGTCTAAATTTATTAACTAAAATCTCCGGTTAAGACATTTTGACTGCCCTTGTATACACCACTCTCTATAAATTTGATCAGCCCTTCTCCAAGGCTGACACGATGTAAACGAAACCATGGTTTAGCGAAAAAGGTGTTTTTTTGGAATATGGACAAAATTTAGACCAAAATCAGGTAAAAAAATCATAAATTTGACAGAAATGTCCATATTATTGAAGATCCCAAACTACAGAAAATTTGCTTGCCTTAGGCCTCTACATTACCTTGCCCCTGTACCCCCCTCAAACTGTTGGCTTACTGCATGGGCAGTGTGCGATCCCCCCGCTGCCGTTGCATTTCCCTGTGCGGCGCGTTGTACCAGCGGAACTGCAGTTTCCAGTTGAACCCGCCCCAGGTGTTGTCCGAGGCGGTCACATACTCGAACGTCTCGTCGGAAATCACGTCGATCACCGGACACACCACCCGGCGCCGATCCTCCCCGATTCGCTCCAGCAACGGCTCCAGCCAGCCCTTCGTTACCTGAAAATCAAAAAAATAATTTTTTTTAAAAGTTACTTTGACCTCGATTTGCTATTAAAAATGAATTCATCAATTTCAAGTTTATTGATGTCCAATTGTCAGATCCAAACTAAACGCAGTCCCAAAAATTGCAAAAATTCCCATACCTCAATATGGGCGTCTAGAAAAGTGAGCGTGGAAGCCGTGGCCATTTGGGCGCCAACCAGTCTCGCCCGGACCAGCCCAGATCGCTCGTCCAGATGCTTGAGCAGGATCCGCGTGGACTGCAGTCGTTGCACGTAGCGCTCCAGGGGCTTTTTCAAGTAGTCTAAAAATCACTCAAATAAGTCACTTAATCCAATTTGGTTACTGGCAAGTGTTTTTCCGAATGTTTAGTAAGCACAATTTTATTATCAAAGTTATTTTTCCAAAATTATCTATTATGCTTATATAATTATCAGCTAATTTCTTATGAAATATATATATATATATGTGTGTGTGTATATAAGTTAAATTTCCTGTACTTTGGAGCTATTTTCAAGCTATTTTCTCAGTAAAATGTCTAGTTATTAAACAAGTGAGGGCGATGGCTGTGGATTTTAAACGTGTCAAAAAACTTGTCGACATTCAGCTCCGACAGGTAATCGGCAATCGCATGATTCAGAGCTGTTGTGCAAACTTTTTTTGAAAAAACCCTTTCTTATTTAAAAATAAATTTTTTTTGAATTTTTTCAGACGCTTTTACGGGAACCAAAATCAAAGGTCAAATTTCAGAATGCATGCCAGGCTTTTAGGCAATTTATAGTTCTACTTAATGCAAAGACCGCTTGAATTTGAATTTTCAAACGCAGCGTCATGGCTTTCCAGAAAAACACCTAAAAACCCATTTAAACCTTTAAGGGGGCTGCCCAGGTCGGCAAGCGCCCGGTTTCATAAACAATGAATTGCAATTCATTAGTAATACTGATGTAACATTGAAAATGGAGTATAACCGTCGTTTACACATCATTTTTGCTAGAAAGTTTATGAGATGTCGCCAATATGTTGCATAAGGTGTGGCTAAAATCTCACAAAAATAGCGTTATTCATCAGGTTTGGCGCGATAGCGCCAAACCTATAATAGGACGCAAACACTCACAATGCGGAAGTTTTAAAATTTAATCGCTTATAACTTTCGTCTAGCTGAAGCAATAAACCTGAATTTTGAATATGTTGGGTACCATGGCAGTCTGTAAATGCTCACTACATTTTGAGCAAATCGATTTATTATTAGTTGAGATATTGCAGAAATTGATTTTCAGCAACATGTTTTTGATCTTTTTTTTAGCCACACGTATCTGAATGTGCTGAACCCAGGGTTGGCAAGTCTCGGGTTTGCAACCGAGACCGAGACCGAGACCGAGACCAGGCAACCGAGACCACCCAAACGAGACCTACGAGACCGAGACCAGCCCTTGGGGGTCCTTTTTTTAAGTTTCAATTTTAAAAATTTGAAATACTTTGAAATGTGAAAAAATAGTGATTAAGTTACAAAAAGTGACCATCAGGTTAGGTTTATGAGTGTATGACTTGCAAAGTTGCGAGAAACTTAACATTATTTGTAAACGACCGCAAGCATGAGAGTAGGTGATTGACAGCCGGACTATAGGATTATTTTTCCGCAATTCTGTCAACTTTTGGAATGTTTTAAAAGTTTCGCACACTTCTTCGCATACCACAGTGTGTTTTATAGTGCATTGCATACATATATTTGCACTTTGACAGTCTGACTCAGGTGCCAGCGTAGAATCGTCCGTGCTGGTGCTGGTGCAGTGGTGCTACTATCAGAAGTGCTAATAGGAGCATCATCACGGACCAGAAAAGTTTCTCCAGCTAACACAGTTAGGTGGGGGGAAAGGTTTGATGCCTCAACCACTCCATAGCCCAAAAAGCATTTGATTGTGCCTAGGTTTTTTCAGATACTTAATGCTTTGACATGCGTTGAGAGGTTGGGGCTCAAGAAATTCAATTAAACTGCCACCCAATCCGCGCTTCGTAACGTTGCTGAAACCAGCAAATTTTTAGTTACAAATCAACTACGAAGTTAGCACTGTTTGGTAAATGATGGTCAGTATTTCTATATACTGTTTCACATTATGCTTGAGTGGTTCCACATACAAATGCAATATCGCTAAGTCAGACAACCCGTTCTATGTATAGCTCAAACTTTAATTAATAGCTCGATGTACAAAGTTTAAAGTTGAACTTAGTTTGCCCGTGAACTGACATTCTTCTGCAGCAGACAGTTTTGACCATTCCATGCTTGGCATTCTATTTGGAATCTTAAATCTTAAAAAAAATCTTCGTGATCGTAAAAAATTTCAAAACTTCTAGCCTCATCTGAAATACCGAGACCACCCTATGGCAGGTCTCGGTTTTCCTCCCGAG
The DNA here is from genome assembly GCA_030248245.1 of Trissonchulus sp. WLG1_4. Lineage (NCBI taxonomy): Eukaryota > Metazoa > Nematoda > Enoplea > Enoplida > Ironidae > Trissonchulus > Trissonchulus sp. WLG1_4. Next base: position 2,730 of record JASANF010001400.1, on the reverse strand, counting down.
ACCGAGACCGAGACCGAGACCGAGACCAGCCTAGTCTCGGGTTTTTTACGAGACCGAGACCGAGACCGAGACCGAGACTGCCAACCCTGGCTGAACCGTTCCGTGCCGCCAGTATATCAAATTGTAGGTCTCGGTCCGCCATACTGCAATTAAGAGTTTGGTACCGGTTTACACCGGTTTCGTTGAGATGGAAACCGAAAACCGGTTTTTTAAACAATTTTTTTAGCGGAAAACTGTGCACAGATCGAGTTTACAGCACAAGTCGTCAATTTTTTGGCAGGCTCATAGGTTATTCGGTGCGTAGATTTTATTTCTAGCGTTATTTTTCTGAGAAAAAGTTGAATTCTTGCGACCGAGTAAATTGACAAAATTCTAATTTAACAAAAACTGGTTTGTTACAGAAGAAAAGTTATTCCTTCTCAAAAAAGAGCATAAATTTTTGCACAGATGTGTTGATTTTCATGGTTTACGTAATGAGTGGATTCTAGTAGTAGGCATGTAAACTTTAACATATTTCAGCTGAACCGATGCTTTGGCTTCAGCCAATCAGATTAAAGCAAAGCTGTGGACAATTTTCAAGATGGATTTTCTTGTTGTGGGTATTGTTGCAAAGCAATCAGTGGAACTTTTTGTGACTGTAGTCACATTAAATTTATTTTCTCCAATTTTGGTGATGAATTTGGTACTAACTAAGCTAGTTGGTGAATTGAGCTTGCAAAAATGACAGCAGTTAGTTTTCAGTGGCCAATTATAAGAAATCAATGACGTATTTTGGGATAAATTATTGTAGTTGGGGGGGGGGGGGGATAGTGCACCTATTTTATGGAATAAAGGACCTTGAGTGAAGTGTTGACTGTTACAAAACACCTTTGCTGTCGATTTTTTTTGAGGAAGATCCCTCGAAAATATTTCAGTGTTTTTAAAAGCTAGTGGGGGCCGAAACTTGAGACCAAGTGCAGTTGGGGATGGGGGGGCAAAATGTTAGAAATATTTTTTGGAGTAGAGCACCTCAAGCAAAGGATTTTTGTAATAGAACCCCTTTTATAATAGAATCCACAAATTTGTATTTTCTGAGTATGACCCCTTGAAAATTGCATTTTCAGTGTTTTTGGAAGTGAACGTAGGCCAATGTTTGAAACCAAAAATGGCAACAACAGGATCAAGTGCAGTTGGGGAGGGGGGAAATAGTGGACCTATTTTTTGGTGTAGAGCACCTTGAGGGAAGCATTTTTTGTAATATAACCCCTATCCACAAAGCGGATTTTCTGAGCTATGACCCCTTGAAAATTGCATTTTCAGTGTTTTTGGAAGTGAACGTAGGCCAAAGTTCGAAGCCAAAAATGGCTAAAATCTTTGTTTTTGGATAGTTTTGAGTGCGTTATGATGTTTTAAGGCATCGTCTAGGCTTCTTTGGCAGGATTCTCTTGGCTAATATGGCAAGATTTTGTCTGAAAATTTTGATTTTTTATGACCCAAGCCTGAGCCTAAGCCTAAGCCTGAACCTAAGCCTAACCCTGATACTAAGCCTAAGCCTAAGCCCCATACTAAGCCTAAGCCCTAAGCCTAAGCCTGAGCCCGAGCCTAAGTTAAGGCCAAGTTTGAATTTGGTCACAAATTGGACGTTTCTGGCGAATTTGGCCAATTTTTCGACAGGAACCCGGTCAAAGAGCCTTTGTTTTGGTTCTAAAAAGTTGTAAACAATAATTTGACACCATTTAGACACGATTAGAACGGAAAAAACAAGGGCTTTGGAGAAAAATTGCGAAAATGTATCTCCCTGAGGTTTCAGATTGCGAGGGGTCATATCTCAAAATATCCAAAAATTGAAATAGGGGTTCTTGAAGCAAAAATGGTTCCCCCAAGATGCTCTACTCAAAAAAAATAGGTTCACTATTTCCCCTCCCCCAACTGCGTTTAACCCCAACAATCTTTGTTTTTGGATAGTTTTGAGGGCGTTTAAGGCATCGTCTAGGCTAAGCTGGTAGGATTCTATAGGCTTAGCTGGCAGTATTTTTCCTGAAAATGTCGATTTTTAGTACCTAAGCCTGAGCCTAAGCCAAAGCCTGAACCGAAGCCTCATGCTTAGGCTAAGGCCTCATGCTAAGCCTAAGCCCTAGGCCCAAGCCTAAATTTAGTCCAAAATTGGACGACTCTTGTGAATTTTGCCAATTTTTCGGAGGGAACGGGGTCAACGTCAAGGTGCCTTTGTTTTGATTTTTAAAAATTGTAAACATTATTCCGACTCCATTTAAGCACGTTTAGAACGGAGAAAACACAACTGCGAAAACGTCCTTCACTGAGGGTTCAGATTTCTAGGATACATATCTCAGAAAATTCAAAAAATGAAACGGGTTCTTGAAGCAAAAATGCTTCCCCTAAGGTGCTCTACTAAAAAAATAGGTCTACTATTCCGCCCCCCCGCCCAAAAAAAACTGCACTTAACCCCGAAAATGGATCAACTGGGGTTGGGGCCCCAGAAAAAAAATTGGTGGAATCTTATGTGAAATTTATAAGAAAATTGTATATAAGAAATTTTGTTGATTGCTGATATATAACTGGATGAATTTTATGGAAATTTCAGTGAAAGTTGTGAGAAAGTTGTACTGTTGTAGGATAATTCGACGAAAATTTGCTGATAAGCAGATGATCTTTTATAGAATTTTGGATGAAATTTGCCAGACCTTTATAAAATAATTTGTTGAAAACGATGATAATGATGGTAAAATGATG
>JASANF010001399.1:0-12551 GCA_030248245.1 Trissonchulus sp. WLG1_4 | reverse complement strand
ACAAATTGATCCAAGTTCAGAGTGTCATTTTGGCATAAACCTAGCCTGCCGCATTGTTATGCCGGCCTAATTTTGTCAGTGAGTTGAATGTGGTTGGCCGGCCGGTGCTATTGACGGCCGGCCGGCTGATTCTAGCCGGCCGGCCGGCTGGCTATTACCGGCCGGCCGGCCGGCGCCGTCCTTTTTCCGGCCGGCTGATTCTAGCCGGCCGGCCGCCTGGTTTTCACCGCCGGCCGGCCAGCTGGCCTTTTTCGGACGGCCGGCCGGCGACTATCAGAAAAAATTTCCGGCCAGTCACAAACACTACCGGCATTCCTTGAACTAACATGACTCATAGCCGGTTCACAAAGTGCCTTCTGCTAATATCACAGGATCTGTTATAATATATAGACTTTCACATATTCTTACATTGCTATTGTTAAAATTTTTTAATGTACGTACCTATTCGTTTTAATGTAGCGCAGTGAAATGTAACACTTTCACACAGTTTGTCGTAACAACTTACTGTAAAATTGATAAATACCACAACACTGTTACCCCAGTGAGCTCTTCTTAAGCCCGGTTCATACTTGTCCTTAATGACACAGGGACAGGGACACGCCAAAGACAAATTTTGGTCCGCTGCTGTGAATAAATGACACAGGCTTTCCGGCTTATTTTTTGCATACGATTTGGGAGGGACCCCAACTTTATTCAAACAAAAAGTTGGCTTATTTGGCCAGGCAGTTGTTTTGGAATAGCTTAAGGACAAAACGATAGGGACAAGGACAAGGACGAGTATGAACCGGGCTTTAGGATAACTCGGACGATCAAGATCACATGGCATGTTTTGTAAATGGTCTATTTGGGGAAAATTAAAATTGTACAATGCGGAACACAAAACCCCTCAAGTTTAACATTTCATTATGCCTGATATGACTGCGTTAAAATACTATTTACCAATCTGAACTGGAATTAATATCTGGATTATGTGTGCACTTATGTCGCAAAATGAATTCAGCGTATTTAGAACAAAGTTTTGATTCATCGGAAATAACACGATTACAGTACCTGTCGCTGTAGTATTGTCTGGAAAAGTTACAAGCCAAATTTCAAGCTCAAAAGTCAGAAGAAGACATACACTTCTGCGAAACAATGAACTGTCGTGATTTAACTGCAAAATTGTCCCATATTTTTTCAAAAAACCACCTTTATACCATATAATTTAAGGTACATAGCATGAAGGATCTATCTGAACGGTTACAAATTTACCTACTAAACGAAACCTATTTCACAAATGTTTCGCCACACAGACATAACACAGCACTGACTGGGTAAAGTCATAAAAGTTGCACCAAATTTGAAAGCCGACCCGCTGAATCCATTCTTGCATAAGGATAAACAATCACAAACCACGAGGGGTCAAATAGGGAAAGTCAATATCTGGGTGTGGGGCGCTAGACAGTGTAGTCAGCAGGGACACGCACATATTCCCGACTGCTGGGAAGACTGTGGCAGGGAAAGATCCAAAAGAAAATAGGGCCTGAAAATAGTTCAGCACAAATCAATCTCAATCTATATTCTGATTAAAAAAGAAGCTAAAGTCAAAGTCTGCTTATGGGGTGAAACATTAAGGTTGCTGAAACTACTTATGCTTTGAAATATTAAAACTACTTATGCTTCGAAATATTAAAACTACTTCAATTTGAAATATTAAGTAAGCGTATACGTACATTATAGTAAAATATGTGCAAAATATACCTATCCCATATTTATCACACACCTAAATTTTTCATAATGCGAACAACACGTGATCAAAAGAAGACTACTAAACTTACCAGATCCACAGACTTCCTGCAATAATGTGAACTTTGACCTATAGCTGCGATAGGGGCCCCGTTTCTGAACCTGTTCCACTGCTGTTTCATCAGACAACACTGCTTGGAACTAAAACGAACACAGTATATACATACAGTTGTCAGATCACTAGAGTAAAGCAAGCTCATCGGTTCTTATCATCACCAGAAACATACATATTGTATGAGGGGGGATCCCCCCAAATCGTGCGACCGGAGAGGAGGGTCCCGAAACTTTGGGCAATTTACTAAAAATGGCACTTTATAAAAATGAAATTTACAAAAAATGAAATTTTGCAAACTTTACGATATTTTTGCTCGAACGGGGGGGGGGGTTTCCCCACTGAGAGTTTTCAGCAATTGACTCTAATTTTAGTAAATTTATGGGACCCGAACCTAAAGTTTGGCCAACTATCGGCACGATTGCTACTTTTTATAAAGCAGAATCGCGTTCGTTTTCGCATGGAGTCAACAATTACTGGGCTAAGGGTAGAGGGGGATCAGACATCTTCAATTATATACGGTTGACATTTTAACAATAATTCAACCAATTAATAAACATCTGTAAACAGATGACACATTCGACAGAAAAAACTACAAGCCGCCTGGAGCAGAAAGCAGAATCTGCAAATAGGCTGTCTTAATGACGACACCCCTTTTCTAATCAATCTCGCATTTTTTCCGAGGTAGGGATAGAGGCCCTTAATAGTCTTAACTCTTTTTTGGTCAAAAATTTCATCTACATAGCTAAAACTCGGCATTAAAAAGTTAAAAATGTAGCTGAGACATTGAAAGAACTTTACATGGTTATTTTCAATATTCATGACCAGTTTTAATCCACCAACAACTATTAAAAGTCATTCTATCTAACTCACTGAATCTATATCTGTGAAAAAATAGTACAAAAAATGAATACAATCTCAATACCTGATCACAGGAGACCGCAACGACAAATAAACAAAACAATACACACTCCGTCGTGACGAAGATTGAATGTAATCTGAAAAAAAGCAAAATAAACACTATTTTTTGAACATCTTTGAAGAAATGTTTTCAATTCAACGCAACGCAATAAATAAATAATCCATATTTTGTAATGTCTTTTACTTATATATAACATTTTGTTTAGCATTTTGTGCATGAGCTAACGTTTACATATCATTTTTAAAGTGTTCTTTGCTATCCGTTCAATTTAATTTTTGATTAATTCATTAATATTTTTTGCTTGCTTGCTTGCTTGCATAGCTTAAAGTTAGGTCGCTTAAAGTTAGGTCAGAACTTTATCGCAAAAAAATCCGGCTTACACTCTTCCATTGTGCACAGCTTCTGTAGCATCACACTGTTTGCAAGGAATCGTAAAGGACGCAATCACAAGACCCAGGCAGTACAGACACGCCAGGCCTGCAAACTAAGCACAAGTTAATCCGCAAGTATATATTATAGAGTGTCAAAATTTGTTCACAATATCAAGTTACAAACAAAACCATATTCTATGAAAAACTAATTCACCCGATAACTTATTGAAGTATATTTTCAGAATATCGTTCACTAGAGAAAGGTATATATTATATTACATTGCAATTGCATGACAAAGTATCATAAAAAATACAGCTTCATGAGGAATGCAATTACTACGAAACTTAACGAAATTAAGCTAATTCATTGCTTAAAAATGTCTCTTTGCGCACAACCTCAAAAACATCTTGCTATCTAGATAATATAGATCTACCTACTCCACTATCTACTATGCAATGTTTATACATTTATATATCACATTAATATGTTTCTATAGTTCTACAGATTGAGATTAAACACTATATAATATACTGAGACTGACCGACATAGATGAGGAATTGTAAGAAGTATTTTTGATTGAATTCCCCGACGCAGTTGTTGATCCAGGGGCAGTGGTGGTCCATGCGGCGGACACAGCGGTTGCAGATGCGGCAGTGGTGGGCGCGGGGCGGGCGGTACGACTCACACCGACCACACACCGTCCAGTCCTCGCCCTCAAATCACACAACATTATATACTGTATATACGTATATATACACATGGGCAGGGAAAAAATTCAGGAAAGGAAACTTCGGAGATGGGGCAGGGGTTCGAAATAACCATTTCGCCTAATCTGGCTTCATGCGCTATCCGTTACACACTCTGAGGGGGGGTGGGGGGTGCTGGTGAACAAACGGGGATCATGGGGGGGGCGGCCCACCAAAAATTTTTTGACTGAAATTTTAGACAAGGATTCCCCCCACGGTTTTTATGGTCCGGTCAAAAAAAATCATTTATCTGTTATGCGAAGTTTGTTAGTATATAGTTCGCTTACACATAAAAAATGCCTATACGACAGGGCGTCAGAGTATACTGATATATTAACTTGTCAGATAATAGATATAACTAATTTATCACTGCTTTGTGCAACCGGCCCCAGGCAATAAACTCTCTAAACTTTCAATAAGCTCACAGGCCCACAGGCACAAATTTGTGGGCCTGTGACCTGTGGCCACAGGTGCATGTGAATCCCGCTTCAATAAGCATAAAATGCTGCCTGTCACATGCCACAGGCATAGGCCAAATTTCACAGGTGACGCACTCATTCTGACCGCATGCTCGGCTTGCCAGCAAACGCACATATATACGCTGCTGAATAACAGCTAGGCTGTTAAATGGGCGTTATATGAATTGAAAATGTTTCAAATTTTGCTTTAAATTACTCCAAAATGCAACAAATACGCTAGCGAAGTAAGTTAAATTAAAACCCAACTTCAAAAAGTTTCAGTACAGCATAAATTATCTATATTGGCGCCCTCACCTCACAGGCCACCCGTCGGCCTGTGACACCTCACAGGCCACCCGTCGGCCTGTGAAAAAACGCCACAATTGTGAGATCGCTCACAGGCACAAATTTTTATTGAAACAGAACGGCCTGTGAGCGATTTGTGGCAGTCCAAAATCTACCTGTGCCTGTGGCCTGTGACCTGTGAGCTGTGGCAGTGCCCGTGAAATATTGAAACCGAACTCACAGGCACAGGCTCACAGGCCCACAAATTTGTGGGCCTGTGAGTTTATTGAAACGGGCTCCAGACAGTATATATAAAAGCATCACTGACCACATAGCCAGACTGAGTGGCGTCGGAGTCACTTTCAGCGCCGCCCATGTGACTGAGGTTGGGAGGGCGACTGTGACGCAGGTCAGAGAAGTCGATGGGGGTTTTGGACAGGGGGACGATGCCTGGGTCACTGACCATGGCGCGGACGTGCGCAAAGACTAGCAGAAAAACCAGCACGTTGAACGTCACCACGTGGAACACGCCCCATAAACTGAAACACAATCTATTCATATACGTACATACAAACATTATATATATATGTATGAAATCGAAAAAGACAGCAATGAGCATATATTGAAATTAGTAATTTTGTGTCTAATAATATCATATTGTATTATGTTTGTTTTCATATTAATTTGTTTAATTTTTAATTAGATTTTCTATAGTAGGGTGAAAATAAAAGTAAGCGATAACGATTGCACTACGTAGTCACTACTCGTGTATATACTTATGCATAGGCTTTGATGAAAGAAAATGAGAAGGAATAGTAAGCCACAAAGTAGCAGGGGTCTGGGTGCGGCAGCCCCCAGGAAAAGTTCGGAGATTTTTTTGATTTTTAGGTCACATTTGGTCAATTGGACACGTATTGGAAATTTTTTTCGGCCGGGCGATAAAAGCCGAAGGGGAGAGAGACCCTTGTGTACAATTTCACTTGGGGAACATTTCGAGGGGGCGGCGGCCGCACCCCCCCCCCTGGATCCGCTTCTGGTAGTCAGTATATACTGTTTGAGTATATACAGTCATGGGCGTAGCCAGGGGGGGGGTTCAGGGAGTCTTAACCCCCCTTTTGGTGGAACTAGAAGAAATTGTCAACAAGGGTCCTCCCTTTGGTTTTTGCGGCTCAGCCAGATAAAATTTACGATACGTCTCCAATTGACTAAATTTGGCCTAAAAATAGAAAAAATCTTGAAATTTTTTCCTGGGGGCTGCCGCCCCCAGCCCCTGCAACTCTGTGGTATACCAGTCTTTGCTATTATCTTTCATCAGAGCTTATGCATGTCTACTCAAGTATATACATTATATCTACTGTATTCACGTGTGTAATACACGGTCAAGGTTCGGCGGGAGGGGAAAATTATTTTTGCCCATAAATCGCTTCCTACCCCATCTAAAAAAACCCCAATAAAAATATAGAACGCCCATCGTCAGCCAAGCACCCAATCTGATCTCTAGCCCCCAAAATAGCTGTCGCCCCTTTTAATAAAAATCTAGAGTGAAATTATTGGTGTTAAAACCATTATATAGGTAAGTGTTGCTTAAAATAGCTTTTTCAATGCAAATTATATTTCAAAATTCCAAAAAAGCTTCAGCTTCTGGGAGCTTCCGCCCCCAGACCCCTGCAGCCACTGTGATTTTAGGACGTGTTGTTGTGATTTTTGGTTGAACCCCCCCCCTTTTGAAAATCCTGGCTGCGCTACTGAGTACAGTAGTCTATATACTAATCGGACATACGGTCTTATCAATTAAAATTCTTGCTTAAAAAATGATAATTATCAAAACACCATAGCACCAAACCAGCCAGAGTATATATAATATAACAAGAAATTTAAAAACTCAGACAGACAGAAAATTTCAATAAATTTATTCTGCGCCGCTGCTAACAACAATTATATATACCTTCCGTTCATAGAAGGCAATACAAGCCAGTTGACGACCACATAATCGGCATAAAATACAGCTGCATAGGAAAGAAGGATACAAAATATGCCACAAGGATCAAGACGGAAAATCATTAATGCAGATCCCCGAGACCTGAAGAAAATAGCAGTTTGGACCATACAGGTATGAGGAGGCGACGATAAGCGACGTTGAATAAAACTTTTAGTAGCAGTAGTAGTAGTGGTAGGCAGTGGCGTATTTAGGGGGGGGGGGGCTGGGTGTGCTGCAGCTCCCCCCCTTTGCGGTTTGAGCACCCCCCTTAGAGGGTCGCAGCCCCCCCTTTGAGCGGCGGTGGCTCACTCCTCAACATCCCTTTGCGAAATCCTGGATACGCCACTGGTGGTAGAGGACTAGGGAGGGTTTAGAACATACATGTAACGGGATCAAAATTTTGGGGGAACCTCTCCGGCTAAATTTTAGGGGACCCTCCCCCCCAGATCGACCAAAAATACCCTAAATTTTGCAAAATTTACTAAAAATTTCGCCAAAAAGTGCCATTGTTTCTAAATGTTGCCCAAATTTTTGGGGACCCTCCTTCCCGGGTCCTCGATTTTGGGGGGGGGGTCCCCCCCATCCCCCCCTCATACATGTATGGTTTAGAAAATCTGAGCAAACGTGGGTAAAAATAGCACGTTTGTTCGAAAATGCATGTATGGGTGCAACTGAGGCGGGGGGGGGGGGGGAATTCAAACTGATATTTTTAACCGTGAAAACGGTTTTCGCATGCGCTGCGTTCATTGTTAGCACTTTCCAAGCGAAAAAACGTTGATTGTACCTTTTCGAAAAAATTCAATTTTTGTCCAGTATATTTAATTCAGGTTTGTTTGCAACATATTCTGCTCAATTTTGTCCAAAAAAGTTCAATTTTTCTAACTATAAAATAGGCGAAATACATGTCGTCAAACTGAGCTCATATATCAAAAGTTTTTGTTTCTTTTTAAACAGACAATAAAGTAATTACATTTTCCCAGAAAAATAGCCAGCTTTAGTCATAAGTACCAATTTTTAATAAATTCAATCAAACACCATAAATATATACTAATTCAAAGGTCCGTATTCACATACTAACACTAACACTTAAAGTTAGTGTAAACCCTAACTTTAAGTGCTTCGTAGCACTAAATTTAGTGCTACGAAGCAAATAAAGTTAGTGTTTACACTAACTGTAAGTGTTAGTGTTAGTATGTGAATACGGGCCAAAATGTCACTGATGCTCAGCGTCAAGCTGGCACTGACAGTCAACTTCGGTGCAAAAGTTCAGCTTTATTTATCATTCAACAGTAGCAAGCAAGTGCACTTTTATTTGATGCACGCAACAAAGACTAATCCCTTGCTCACCCAAATGCTAAGCCTAAAGCCTAAGCACGGTCAGACTGAAGCGGGGGGAGAAATTACGTATTTTCGATTCTAATTCGCTTCCTACCCCATCTTTTAATAAAAATATGAAACCCCCATCGTCAGCCATGCCCCCAATCTGATCTCTAGCCCCCAAAATAGCTGTCGCCCCTTTTAATAAAAATCTGAAGCGAAATTATTGGTGTTAAAACCCTTAGGGGTCGAATAAGTCGGAAAAACGGCATTTTTTCGCCGAATGATCCGGAATCCCCTTATATCCCCCAAACCTAGGGCGGGGGGTCAAAATTGAACGCTCTTTCGAATAGAAGAAGAAGTTTATTGCTAAAGCCGTCGGTTTACAATTCTGTTAACCAAAGCCGACGTTCCTAGGTGTTAGTAGTAACAATATATAAAGAAACAAAATCAACAGCCAAATAATAAACAACAAACAGGCAAATAGAATAAACAAACAAGGCAGGAGAGGACCGGTAGTGGTCACCTAACCCCCCGCCCCTTCATGAATTCGTTGAAATCGCGGTTTTCAAGAGAGTTTATGAAATTCGAAACTGTCTGTGTGCGAACTTGTTTTTTTTCTCTCGTTAAACTTTCTTGCGAAATTTTCGAATGAGTTCCAAAATTTTGGAAACCTATATCGAAAAAAACTTGCAAGGAGATCTGAATTTGCACGAGGTACATATAATTTTAAGCCTCGCGAACGAAGTCCAGTGTCTAAAGCAAACTGAAACAAGTCATCAAACTCCAAGTCAACTTCCTTTTTTATTACCTTGAGGCTTGAACCCAAATATCAGATCCGGAACTAGGCGTCTGTGTTCTAAACTCTTTAGATGTAGAGCTTCAAGTCTACTTGGGTAATCGAGATGTCTAACCGAGGGTATACTGTACGCTTGGTATACGCACGCTGTACCTTCTCTATAATATCTACAGTCTTTCAGCAAGTAGGGTGACCAAACTGGAATGGCATATTCCACAATGGGTCTAACGTACAAATAAATGACTAAATGACATGACAAATGAATAAATGACAAACCGAACGTATCGTCAAACATGATTTTTAGCTTCAGGGCACTCTAATAGACTTCCGTACGCAATAACCACAAAAATTTTGCTTCGTCACTTTCCGGCCAACGTTCGTCACTTTTCGCGAAGGTTCGTCACCTTTTGCCGACGAAGCGATTTTACGTTGACAAATTGTGTCAAACATGATTTTAAGCTTCAGGGCACTCTAATAGACTTTCGCACGCAGCAAACACAAAAATTTTGCTTCGTCATCTTCCGGCCAACGTTCGTCACTTTTCGCGAAGGTTCGTCACCTTTTGCCGACGAAGCGATTTGACGTTGACAAATTGTGTCAATCATGATTTTTAGCTTTAGGGCACTCTAATAGACTTCCGCATGCAATAAACATAAAAATTTCGCTTCGTCACTTTCCGGCCAACGATCGTCACTTTTCGCGAACGACGAAGCTCGTCGTATGCCGACGAAGAGGGAACTTTTTTTTGCACAGTACTGTATGTTAAGAACATTTTTCACTAAAAAATCTGTATCACGAGTTTTGAAGCATCGAAAAATGTTTGCGGACATACGCATGGCCTTTTTGGTAACCATCTGACAATGATTTGAAAATTTTATGTTTCCATCAATTAGAATGCCTAAATCGTTTACGTGATGTGATATACCTAAAACTACGTTGCCAAGAAGATACTGTGGTGTGTCTACCGACTTGACAAACACAAATACCGAGCACTTTTCAATTGCCATCGACAATTGCCATGTGTTAGACCTGTGCCAGACACTATACATATATGTATGTACACAGATCTTTCTATAGTGTAGGTGAGAAGTTATCTGACTTGTCTACCGATGCCGAGATTTTCACATCATCGGCATACAATGAAATCTCGCTTGCCTCTACACAGTCAGCTATGTCGTTAATGTAAATTAGAAATAAAACAGTAACAGGACCTAAAACAGTGCCTTGAGGTATTCCACTGAAACTTTCTCAATACGTGACTTTTGAGAATCCACCATTACGTACTGAACTCTATCTGTCAAAAAATTACGTAGCCATGTAAGCAATTTACCATGTATACCATACCTTGACAGTTTGTATATTAGTTTTGAATGCGATACCGTGTCAAAAGCCTTTGCAAAATCAATATAAACCGCGTGTGTACACTTGCCCTGTGAGTAGGCTTCAGCCCACTTGTCCAGGGTCGACACAGTATTCGATACTGTTGATCTTCGAGACATAAAGCCGTGCTGTGCAGCGTTAATTAAGTCGAAACGTCATAGGTATTTCATAATTTCTTCTTTGATAATACGTTCTAAGACCTTGCTGGCTGCCACAGTGAGGCTTATTGGGCGATAGTTTCGAGGTTCCGAGCAATCACCTTTCCTCTTGTAGATAGGGATAATTTTTGCTTCTAACCACTGCTTCGGAATTTTTCCGGTGTTAATACAGAAATTGAAAATTTTTGTCAAAGGCTCAAAGATGGTTGCAGCCAGGGGCGGTTCCAGGGGGGGGTGGGGGCGGCCGCCCCCCCGAAATTTTTCCCGACTGAAATTTTACACAAGGGTCCCCCCTTTGGTTTTTATGGTCCGACCGGAAAATTTTTCTGATGCATCCCCAATGGACCAAATTTGGCCTAAAAATTAAAAATTTCCCCCAATTTTTTTTCGCGACTATGTGGCTTACTATTCCTTGTTTTTGTCTTTTATTAAAGCCTATGCATGTATACACAAGTACATTATGCTGCATTTGCATGTCTACACGAGTATATTATGCTGCATTTAGTTGTGTAATACACTGTCTTCTGTCTGATGTGACGTTCCCATCATGTGTTTTATTTTCCCGTCGGAAAAAATTTCTGATACGTCTCCAGTTGACCAAATTCAACCTAAAAATTCTCCAAATTTTCCTGGGTACACCACTGGTTTTTACTACAAACAGACTCAATTCATTACCCTTGATATGGCTGCGGCAATAACAAATTAGCGTAAAACCGAAAAACGCTATTATAAAAAGTCAAAAATTTTCTTCAGACCTCCGCCCCCCCCCGAAATCGAAGTCTGGGACCGCCAGTGGTTGCAGCTACTTTTTTTAGTAAAATAGGAGGAATTTGATCAGGACCCATTGAGGCCTTTGACGGTAGCTTTTTGAGAATTGACAGAACTTGGTGGGAACAAATAGGCGGCATGTCTAGACATTGGTCGGCGCGCCGCGGAAAATGTGGTACATTCCCGTCATCGTCATCGTCCCGGACGTAAACACTGAGACAAACTGGTCTTGGAGTAAATTGGCTTTACTTTCTGTCTCAGTAAAAAGAGCATTTTTGCTCCGCAATGGTGGCATTTGATTCTTGTAGCAAATTTTGAATTTATAAATGAATACAACGTTTTCAGGTTACATGATGACAGAATTTTGTTTTCTTTTTTGCGTACATCGCCGCATGCAAGGCTTTTGGCCTTTTTTGCGGCAAGTATGTAGCGTTGTTTCCAGTATTCACTTTTATATTTCTTAAAAACACGCCACAGTCTGGTTTTTTCAGAATACTTTCCTGGTGTAAGAAGACCACTGATGCTTCGGGGGTAGTGATTTACGGTTAGGTACGAATAAGTAAATGCCATACGTAATTACATTAACAAACGTTTCCCACATGGAATCAACTGAATGCTGATTGTAAAAAAGGGTGTCAATAGTATCTAAAAATTCATTCATAGCTACATAATTACCAGCTTGAAAGTGTAGTGCACGGGTGAGAGCAACAGGTACAGAATGTGAATCAGGGAGATTCAAATTAAAGTATATCTTATTATGGTCACTTGTGAATACGCTAAAATTTTCAATTATATATATATCATAATTATTTTTTATTTTCGTATGTATGTAGTTGCAAAAATTTATTATTTTTGAGTTTCAAAGGCGAAATATGACTTTCCGCGTGCAAAAACGGTCAATTTTTACCTAAAAAATACTAAAATACACAGTTTTAAAAAATTTACACAACAGACCCTTAATTTACACAGCAAATTTTTAATTTACACATCATTTACACAGTGCCGATTTTGAAAAAAAACCCTGCCTACAAGTATGACATTAGTCTCAGATTTAAAATCGAGAAGATATCGACAGAATTCGTTATCGGCTTCCTGAGATGATTCAGGCGAGCGATATACTAAAAACAAAATACTATTATTCAGGCTGTTTTTTTATTCAGGCTGTTTTTTTTATATTCAGGCTGTTTTTTTTATTCCGGCTGTTTTTTTTATATTCAGGCTGTTTTTTTATATTCAGGCTGTTTTTTTTATTCAGGCTGTTTTTTTATATTCAGGCTGTTTTTTTTATATTCAGGCTGTTTTTTTTATCCAGGCTGTTTTTTTTATTCAGGCTGTTTTTTTTAATTCAGGCTGTTTTTTTATTGGCGTGTGATGTCGTCCTTTGGCCATTGCAATGCTACTTTTGCTGAGGCTGATGTATCCATTTCTTGCTTTTCCTGTAATCGTGGGTTTCACGCGGACGGATGCTCTGGTGTCCCGCTGAACACGGTCCGATCATACAACACGCCTGGCAGAAAAATGGCCCTTGTGT
>JASANF010001398.1:0-34312 GCA_030248245.1 Trissonchulus sp. WLG1_4 | reverse complement strand
TACATGTGAAAAAATAATGAAGAAACAGAAGCGCACAACATTAAATTTTCAAAGGACGATTATTTAGAAGACAACAATGGGAAACCCTGATCAAGAACTTCGCGAACAATCTAGCTGATAGTGATTGTTTCGAGTAGTGAAGTTTTTGACAGTGTTCCGTGGCATTTAGCGAACTGAATATTACTTTAAATTATTGAAATGCTTCATTTGTGTCATACCTGTAATGAGGTTCAAAATTGAATAATTTTTCAATCAAATTTTTAGGATCTGTTTTAAGCTAAACTTCATTCATACTTGCGGTCAAATCGATCAAATGCGTCGTGTATATATACATACCGGTTTAATAGGTGCGATACATTGTTTTAAAAATAATAATTATCACTGTTAGTGCAAGCGGTAGCAAAAAGTTACTTAGCTGAATGAGCCAAAGCCAATAAATACTATTATAGCTAAGTATTTAGCAATCCAGTAGATTGTAAGAATTTTATCTAAATGCAACCTCAACTATAAATAAAGCATTTGTTTCTGGATAAAACAATTAAAGACTGCTAAAGTCAATTCGTTGCTTGTAATTATCATATTTATGGCATTTTTTGGATTATAGTCCTTTGCGCTGCTAGTGATGTAAAAGCCACCGAAATTAAACTATTAACAGACAAAAAGCAACGTATTGGTTTAAATTATACATCGGTGAAAAGTACTGTAGTGGCACTCATGCTTGGTATAATGACAATACATTGAGAAATTAGTCACTTTGTCATCCGACCATGGTCTAAAAAAGAGCAAATTTGACTATGACCCAGCGTCGGCAGCAACTTTATACTTTGCAAGCACAAACGTGATATAAAAGGCTTTATTTAAAGGCTAGCTTTAGGGGCGCCGCGCCGAGATCTTTTGCAATATAATCAAATGTGTTCAATTTTAACGTTCGGCGAAGAGAACAATTTTCGTGCTTTTCACCAGCGCCGCTCCATTATGGACAAATCTTCCCCTGTGGGGGAACCTTCTTATGGCATAAACAAAACCATATTATTGGGTAACATATGCAGAACAGTACAGTTGCTGGAACGCCAGTAGTCAATTTTTATATAATCTCAAATGTATGTCACTTTAGCATTCCGAACTGAGGTCCAACGGGGTCAATTTCGAGGGCTTGTATCTCGACCAGTGAAAGCAAATTGACAATTCTAAAAATACAAAGTTTCTATGGGTACCTATATTATAACAATTTCAGTAAAACTGAAATCGGAAGAAGTAGAATTTTTCTTGGCCAGAGATAGGTCGATTTTCCCAGATTATAGTCAAACTTCTTATCATGTGTTATCAAGTTGATAATGTCAAGCATGGGAATGCTTTGAACTTTGAGACGATACATAATAATGTTCTCAAGCAAGATAATATTTTTTCTTAAACTGACGCATTAGATGGAATTGTTGAATTTCTTGCCCAATGAAAGCGATTGAGATAGAACACAGCTATGTTTGAATTTCTGCGTGTAAGATTGGATTTTTACCTTACAATACGAATGCTAGCCTAATGCACATCAGTTAAAATATTTGACCAAAAATTGCTGAAGCCTAAGACAGAACAAGTGGCGTGACTTTTGTGACAAGACGTATACCCCTCATGCTTGTAATTCCTTCTTTCCCTAATGTAATTATGTGATACTGTTTGTCTCAGGCTTCAGCAGTTTCTGGTCAAATCTTAATATGGGTAGGCTCTATAATCGAATATCATCTGCAGCATATTACTGTTGATTTTCATCCTTTGTATTGCTGAAAATTTAACCGCTCTGTCACACTGACTTTTTAAATGAATACTGCAGCACCTAACAAACCTGCGCTCTTTTGCTATCAGATCATAATTGTGACGCTTCTCTTAGGAGACATGCGCGTTAACAGCACAACTACAGATACTTTTAGGCTATGTAATATGAAGCTTTTTGAAATTTTCAAATACTTAGTTTTCACACTTCAAATAGCTTTCAAGAATCAATATCTAAGATAAATTGCTTCTTTTGTCATACATTGTTAGTTTTTGACTCTAAGTGAGCGTTAAAGTTGAAATTGATATAACTTAATTACTCTGTTCTATTAGTCTGACTGAATAAAACTACACAATTCCAGTTTATATCTGCCTTGATTATTACATGTTAAATATATTTAAATTTTAGAACTGAGAAAATACGTCAGCATAACGTAGATTTAAACTACATACCAAAACAACTTTCTCTGATAATGAAAGTAAACGGTTCTGATATGTCAGAGGCTCAGAAACTGATATTGCTTAATTCTTCATTTATGACCGAAGGAATATTGTTAATCGCTGTAAATACAATAATCATCATTGCAGTTGCTGTGAAAAAGGAGTTACACAGAAAAGAGTATATAAACATAGTTGGTCTTGCTGTTGGAGACTTATTAATGGGATTGAGCCAGTTTTTAAATGGTCTAACAAGACTTTATTTAGTCAAAATTGATGTAATAAACAATCCACTCAACCCAAGAGAATGTTTGAAACGACCGATGTTTCATTTTTTTCTGTTAAGTGGGTTTGTGGTACCCAGCGTCTTGTTGGGTGTTTCAGTTGATAGACTTATAGCTTGTTCGTCTATCAAGTTGTATTCTCAAATCACTGCTAAAACGAATGGTGTTATTTTGTTCGTCTTTTATATGCTTAGTTTTTTGTTGTATGGTTTCTCTGTGGAACAGTCGCTGACTAATTCAATAGAATCATACCGATTTAGACATCTTCATACTCAAAAATTTTTGGCTTAGTAGTACCACCTACTGTGAACTATTTGTTTTGGTGGTATCAATTTACTATTTCTGTATCTTCAGTTTTAGTTTATGCTGTTGCAGTTTTGAAGATAAGTGGGAAAATGCCAAACAACGATTTAACAGATGCTTTAAAACAAAATCGAGAGCGCCAAATAAAAGTTACAAAAACTTTAGCCTGGGTTAGCGTGTTTACTGTGTTCTTTTACATACTTCCTTTGTGTGTTTTAATGTTGGCTGCGTTTACAAGCTTAAGAAATTTTGTTAGTTCCAATGGGTTAGGGTATTTAGCCGTTTTTTTGATGAATACGAACTCTTTCAATAATATTGTGATTTATATTTCTAAAAATCGGTTACTTCGTTGTTCTATTTTGGAACTTTTTGGCGTAAAAACACAGCAAAATATTTTTTCTAAATTTAACAAAGTGAACAATAACGGTGACACTTCTGTAAAAGGCACAAAAGTGAAGCAGTAATTAACAGACATTAAATTGTTGTTGTTTCAAACCCTGGTGCATTTTGTCACAGTAAAAAGTAACAATAAACAGAATTTATAGTAATAATGATGTTTCTACCACTGAATTAAATAATGCATCATGTGCAATTCCACATGATAGATAAATAAAAAATAAATGTATCAGTGTCATTGTCATATTTTGGCTTTTAACCACTGCCAAGTTTTGCACGATAGGTACCTGTACAATTGTTTGTGGTGATTTGTTATTATTCTCATACTATATATGTTTAAAGATAAATTAAATTGCTAGAGGTTTCAAACCTGTCGGTAAGCCACTATTTAAGCGTGTCTCTGATGTTTACGTTTGCATGCTGTAACATGTGAGCTCTATTTTAGACAGATTGTATGCTTACCTGTAAACAGAATTTCAGCTAATGTTAACTTAAAATTACGAATGATGTAACAAAAGGCAATTTCAAAAGGAAAATGTGACGTAAAATGTTGCAAAGTGTTTAACGAATCAGGCAAAATTTTTAAATGAAATTATGTGCCAAACATCTGAAAGCGTATGTAAAATTATGGTTTTATAAAACCACGTTTGTGATATTTACCCGTAGGTTCTAACACAAATCAATAGTTAACATCGGCTTTTCTTCTGTTTGGCCACAGCCCATCAGGTCTTTAATTCTGATTCTAGAATCTTAGTGTAGTGTCAACCTTAATGTGTTGATGTGCGGAGTGTGTTCTACACCATTTGTTTTGTAGATTTGCATTTGTCACCAACTAAAACCTTGAATGTTCACTGACTCGCTTTATTATGTGTTGTAACTGTGAAGGCTGTCACTGTTGACAATTCCACGAAAAGAAATAGTCTGTTTTTCATCTAGTATATTTTTATGTTTACATAAATTTTATCTTCGATCTATCCAATTCTAATGGAACACGTTACCAAATTGTTGGAAATTATACACACACAATAGGGCTTACATATTTCATATAGTAAACCAAGCGGATAAACATTTCCAATCTTTAAATTGTCTTAGTCGTAACTTTAACTTCTTTTCGTGTAGAGAGTTGATTTGACCGGCAAAAAAGGCGGTCTGTAAATTGTTTTTAGCCAAGACAGAAAATTTGTGAGAGAAGCACGTGCGGCGCAAGTTTGGGGGACTGTGTCTGAGGCGCACGCACGCATTTTCTTTCTGGGAATTTCCCCTGCTTTTATAATGTTTAGCCTTCATATTTCGTTGCGTTTTATCTCAATAAAATGATTTTTTATAAAGGATTGTTCTAGCGGCTGCTAGTGTAGTTCAATTAGTCTGCATTTAGTTTTAGTCAGGCCCCGTAGGCTTTGTGGTTTCGCCTTGACGTTTGTGGTGGAACGGACCGGTCTGTTGAGTGATTTCCAGGCGACTGTTTAGTAAAACCTAGCTCGAAACTAGGCGTTATTCGCTGTTTCGGAGGGCTTGGAAACACGGTGTGTTTTGCCCCATTTTCACTCTGAGAAGTTACCGCCATTAGTCCCCGGTTCTGGATTTAAAACTTGTTCAGGGGTTTTTAAAATGCAAACATTTGTTAAGCATAACCCACTAGGAATCGCAGAAGTCACATCATGATTACGAACCAAACAAACTAACCAGATTTAGCAGATTTCTGTAATGCAATGCTTTGAATAAATTTACAATTCTATTTATAATTGACAATGAAGGACTGCTTAGTGCTTAGTGCTTACTTGAAATGATACCAAAACAGACCAAGTTAAAATAAAAATTTCATAAGTAAAAATAGCTTTAGTGATTAAACTTTACTTAATGACCAGAGGTTAGTTTCAGAAGCTTTACATAAGTCTTATGGGTCTCATGAAGTCTCACATATCGTTATAGGTGTTTCAGAAGCTTTACATAACTTCTGGATTCATCTCATGTTCTCTCATAAATTTATGTTTTCTAATTAACTTTATGAGTAGCCTGATAATTACTGCATAAATTTGTATGTAAAAACATCAGGCTAGTCATAAAATGCTAAATGTGGGTGCCAGTTTTTCTCATAATTTTAAGAGAACGTCAGGGCACTCATAACTTCTGCAAACTCTTCACGCGGAATATTATCTTTTTCACCAATATTTGGACTTCTAGCTGCCACTGTCTAGCAGAGATCAATTGTAGTACATTTTTTGTGACGACAATGACGACGCAATGACGACAGGTTTTTACGCTGCTTCTTGCAGTGTACTTTGCGCGCGTTTTGACATTTTGATTAATTGGCAGTCGAACTTTTGTTATTCTAGCCGGCATAGTTATCAATTTGTTTTGTTAATCGTCAAGTTTGATAAACTAAATATACATACACCCAGTGGCGTAGCCAGGAAACAATTTCGAAAGGAATAACTTTCAGATGTTTTAAAATGCTTTAAAACGCACTTGATCGAAATTTTAACGCAAAAAACTCATTAAGACTCATTAACATGTTTTGTTTAAACACCATTTTTGACCAGAGTGGCATCAAAACTAAAATTGAAGCTTTAAAAACCGAAAATTCCAAAACTGGTTGGCCGGAAGCAAATAAGCTAACAATTTTGAAAACTTTAAGGGTGGCTTTCCCAAAAGTGGTTTAACTAAACCATGGTTTTACGCACGTTATTATTTTTATTTTTTCACAGCTGCGGTGTCGCTCGGAAACGACTCAAGCTGTCCTCAGCCTGAGAAGGCCAAGAGGACTACCCGTGGCTTGCCAGCAGGCGTTGCTTCTTTAACATATTATGTGTATATGTGTACGTTCGCCTGGCTGTGGGGGGCCTCTAAGTAATCCGAGGTTTACGCGGGAGGAGCAGGAGGCCTGGTTTTACTGGCAGTCCCGTGTCGCCTACCCCAGTCACAAGATTCCGATGTCCCATTATACTAGGACAGGTTACGTTCCTATTGTTAGCCCCCTTTTTATGTTTCTGACTAGGCTTGGCTGACTGTTGCATGAGTGAGTGTGAGCTTGGGCTATCTTGTGACTGGGGCTCTCTTAGCAAGCCTTTTGGCCTTGACGCAAGCAACTGAACTCAGGGGAATCCCAAACGTTTTGTTTGTGTAGCATTCTTTTATATAATAAAGAATTCAAAACTTACTCGAAAATCACGACAGTGTCTGCTTTAGTCGTAGTCTCAGTACTCACCGTTTGTTTAGTTCTTAGGGACGTGCCGGATATCATTTTGGGTTGTACCGAATCAAGTTTGAGCTAAGCATAAGCTCTCAGAATGTGTCAGTTATTTTATCAATAATATTACTTATACTAGTCTAGTATAAGTATTTCTTTAAACTGTTAGTGGCGGCCATCGGCTCATTGAAGGTCCTTTGTGGTTAATTAAAATTTCAGTTGAAAATGATTAATGAAGTTAGGACAGCAAATTAATAGAAGGGAAGTGAAGTTTAGCTAAGAATCTTTGCAGTGGAGCAGTTTTTTTTGCACACAAGAAAACTTTATATAGTACATATGCAGATATGCAGAACTTACATACATTTTATCACGTAGACGTAAACGCGGAAGAGACCTTGGACATGTAAAAAACACTAATATTTAGAACTTACTTTCTAGGCATGTGAAAGCAGAAGTGACATAAAATTTAAATCTTTGTGATTTATCTTAGTCTATGGGCCTCTTTATCATATGGTTGTTATACTGCGGCCCCCGGTCTTACGTCCTCCGCGGCTAAGTCTCAAGAACCGTGACCGGTGCCAAACTGTGCCGGAGAGCTCGCAGTACAACTTGACGCTGAGAGCGTCGAAACTACAATTGCAGAATTCGCTCAATACTCAGGTTCGGGAGCACTCTAAGGGATCACTCTACGGGCCCTAGTAACACGAACACCAAACTAAACGTTGAACCAGTACACGCGAACAACAACTAAAATAAGGCTTTATTGAAGAAGCCGATGCATACCAAAATTTAGACAATGGTGCCAATTATGAAATATAATATAAACTACAGGCGTAACCACAAAATATAACCGAGTAATTAGTTCCCTAACTCAGGGAGAGCTGTACGCTACCCTTAAATGCAATTTATACAGTCTCCGTCGATTTTGCCCCCCGAATATAAAAAAAACTGTCTCCGAATTTTCCCCCAGCAAGCCAACAGACCTGCGTGCATTGCACCTTTTTAACACTACTCAAAACTTCCCATTTTAGACTCAAACTAAATATCCTTTTTTAGAATATGACTCGAAACATAATTAGAACATAATTAAGCTACTTTTTAGACTGAATTTAAGGACTAAATGTGTGACTTCTAGGCTTAGTTGCGCGCTCGTTACTATGACAACCAAACGTGACTACAGCTCAATGCCAACGGACATACAAAAGGGGCTAGGTCAAGGAGGGTAGGACCCTGAATATATAACAGGTGCCCCCCTGTGCGAGTACGACGTCTCCGGAGTGCCCAACACATCCTAAAAAGGGTCCTGCCCTTTTGACCTAGACCCTTTTCTCAACCAAAAATTTCAAGAAAGCAAAATACAAGAAATATCAAAAATAAAATTTACAGTATGGCAAAAGTAAGGCACAAACAACCATTATGACAAACAGAAACCAACAAGAATTTTGAGCAAAATATACTGCATATTGCATGAGATCCAAACGCAACATGAAACAACAATTAAAAAATCTACTATAGCTAACAAACAACTAACAACATAAAGAATTTTGAATAAATTTCGTTGCCCCTCAATCCTGGAGGTCTCAGCAGATTGAACCGGATTGCTGGATTCAAAACCCAGAGTGCCTATCCGTACCCTAAATGTGTGATGAATATCCAAAATGTGTGTGTCCCAAAAACCTATTGTACCGATGCAAAAGTACACTCATACCTAGTCCGGTCGAGGCGCCTCCGACACTGGGGTTAATACATACATACTATGTGTTAGCTTGAGTGCGCACTCGATTAAAACCTTACGTACTACGTTTTGGGGTACCCCTCTTGCTTCCTAGACTACCATACTACCAATTGGACCGGTCGTTACCTATCGATTAGCCTATCCTGGTGAGCTCGCACTTGCTTTCGGTCACGTACGCCTCATGCCAAAGACATGTCGACAAGTGCGAATTTCGGGGTAGAGACTAGCTACCCGTCGCGTACGCCACTCACAGGCTATCTCCAAAACTTGATTTTCTTGGTATTATACAACTCGGTGATATGTATCACTTCAGCAAATCTTACAGTTACACTCGACGGCAACAACACTAACTCAGGTGTCAACACTAAGGTAGTTTCCGCTATAGCGGGAGCAAAAAAACACAACATTCACACATCAGCATAACATACACACGCCTCGGAAAATCGGGTTTTTGGGTTTGACAAACGTCAAATGTCACTTGCCAGGTCGCAACCCCTTACGGGCACATAAACACATTAGAGTACGTTATAACAAACACAAGTTTATCCTAGCAATCTACTGAAAGCTCTCCGCATCGTGATCAGCTGGCGTCTTTCCGCCAATTGCTCATAGTGGATTCAAATAATTGGGTATTCCCCGTAAATGTCTGCTATAGCGCTGCCACCAACAGGCCGAAAATGGCAAAGATTTACGCCCGACCAAAGCTTGTCAGGCATCGCCATTAACATCATAAGTTGCGCATGTAGTGCTACCGTCCTGACCAAAAGACAATCAGACAGACAGGCAAAAAGAGTCAGTTCGCCGCGTTACAGTCGGTTTCGGTCGAGAAAATAACAAATCTCGAATCACTAAAGCAGACGCTTGAACCGATCCGTACATTAAGTACCATGCGCTCTGTGACGTAATCCAAGCGCGTGTGGCTTTCAAGCTCTATAAGACAATAATTTGGTTAAACAAAGTTGGCAGCAACAAATTATAATCTCTGGCAAATCGGGTCCTTATAAGCCACAGCTCCTTTTGGCGGTTAGGTAGGGTCCAAGTGTAAGAAATCCCTTAAACTACTTCTGAAAACATAAAAATTTTAAGTTTTGGGTAAATTTCATTCTACCTTATATTTCCCCTGTTTTGTTTCACTATCATAAATATATCCCAATTTTAGTATTATAGAATATATGTTCCACTGTTAAATTGCCAAAATTTTCAGTTATTTTTAGATGAATTATGGTTAATGATAAAGTTACTATAATAAACCAAAACTGGCCCAACACTTAGTAGATTAGTAATGTAATTTTGCACCGCGACCAGGCCACCTATACTCGGTCCGTGGGCTGGGTTACTCAATCCGTGTCTCACTTTCTATATCACTTTATCCTTCATGATTAACAATCGAATTTGTATATAATACCACTCGTGCACCACATTTGTCCTGCAACTGCTACCTTTTATACAACTAATACGCACAAGTACGTTCCCCTAATTCGCCTACAATTTCCAATTACTCTTGATCATTAAAACTAATATGAATTTTAAATTAAAAATTTATGTATTTATTTTATCGTCCTTATTTTAATACTAAACCAGTCAATTTAAACCAGTCTACTAACACGAAATAATCCAACCACAAAACAAAAACAAAGACTACGCAAAAACAATTATTAATTTTAGAACACAAATACCCAGTCAATTATGCATTAGAACCATGATAATCGGTACTGACTTTCATTGTTTTTCTTAGGTAGCAGTCACATACAAACTAATAACCCAGTTCACGTCCTACTAAAATTTTGAAAAAATTTTGATTTCAGTGACTCATACATACATTCGCACACGTTTCCATTTGTGAAGCCTACCGGCATGGCTTACATAGCCATACCAATGTGCCCCCCTCTTTGGGTTGTGTGTAGTGCCCTCTGCGACATGATATGCCTGCCTGTCCTCTCGGTGTTAATTTCTGTACCCCACGTATGATACTGTGCGTGCATTATATAGTCCCTTTTACTGGGCTGCGCCCTCTCATACGTATAAAGTTCGACTCGTAGGCAGACATTTCATTTTTCGCTGGGACCGCTACTGATGTCAATGTGTGTGCAAAATATATGCCCATATAATTTCCAATGTGTACTTTAAACTCTGTGTATTACCTGAAAACTTACTTGCGAAATCCCCAGGTTGGCCTTTGTCGCTGTTATCTCTGAAAATACTACTACCAAATACATTACTAAAATTAGTAAAACCAAGAAAAGGTGGGTCGAATTAGCACTACAAATAAAACAAAACTGCAAACCAAAAATTAGGACACAAAATAAGGTTGGCTGTGAGTAAGACATAATCATAACAACTCAAAATATCATAACCAAACTAAACAAAAGAAAAGAAAGAACATAGACTACTAACAGAGTGACTACTAGCAAACAACCAAAAATATACACATGTACCTGATTAAAAGTGAGATTATCACGAAAATAATATCTATAATAGACTTTAAAACATTAAAGCATATGCATTAGTGCTATCTACAGGCATTTCGAAACAAAACTGCTAAACCAAAGAAACAAAATTCATACTAAATCAAAATAGCAAAAATCAAAATAATATCAAGTATTAAAAATATAGCTGTTAGCCCGAATTTCTGTTAGTAACTATATAATTACAGTGTTACTATGTTAGACAAATATATATATTTCATGCGCCAATTTCCACTATTTCTGCAACCAAATCCGGTCTCAGCACACTGGCCACGGCATAGCCAGCTGAAACGAACCTCAACCTTCTACCGTGTGAAATCATGCACTATATCTCCGTTTCTGCCTACGTTTGCTACAATTTAGGGTGTCCTCTATAACCCAGGCTACTCGAGCGTAACTCGACCGAGAGAGTCCAAAACATGCAACTAACGTATAGGCCACATAAAATGAAATGCTAAGCGACATACCGTGTATGACAAAGACGTCTATTGACTTCCCCAAAGCTTATCATACTCTGTTAACATAGCAAAACGCTATCAATAACCACTCTACTGACAGAGTACCTTCCGTGCCTGGTTCGGTCTAAATCGCTTATTCACATCAGGCAACGAAGCAAATCGCACGCGATAACCATTCCATTTCCATTCAGTGGCTGCCTAGCTTGTTGACGTCATGCCATGATACTTCTAAATTTACATAGCAGCGGAGCAAATCTCATCGGGTAACCATTCTGAAGCTACATATCTTCATCCGTACCTAATTGTCACTATAATTTGAACTATAGCTTAGACGCACACATAATTATTATAAATTCAGTTCGACTATGATTCGTTCGTTTATATACTTTATCTAGGGCAAAACGCTATCGTTATCCATCCAAGCTTCAGTGGGTCATTTCAAGGTTATCATTAGTCATAGTTCGGGTTTTTATTTCGGCTGCTCACTAGGTCTGACCGCTATCGGTATCCATCCCGGTTCTAGCCAGCCAAGAGTCGAGTTCGATCTTAGTTACTAACTAATTATTGAAATACCTTCACCGAGTCTAACCGCTAACAGTTTCCATCCCAGTTCTAGTATATAATCTGTTATTTAGTTAGTAGTTCATTAGTAGACATAAACAGTAACACTTAATCTGCCTCAACTAGGTCTAAACGCATCCGATTTCCATCCCGATTTCGGCAGACTAACAATCACAATTAGGTTACATTGATCATCAATTGAAACACCGAGTATCGCTGACAGTACGGCGGGTTCCATAGCCGCCCGAGGCAAAACGTAATCGATGACTATCCCGGTTAGCGACCTACTTGCCGGACAACGCATATAAGCAGCAACTAGAGCAAACAACCCATTGTAACCATTCCGGTTGCTTCCCATAAGCCCTGTCCGAATCTCACCTAGTCGTCATATTAGTACTTGGGTTGTGAAGGCTCAATCTTATCTTTGGAAGGCTTCTTGTACTCTCTGCTTAGGTATTTTCAGTCTTCGTTGCTCAACCTTTTTGGGAACAAGACATCTCGTACTATCATCCAACACTTACATAGCCGATTTGTTCCTGGGAATGTGCTAATAAAATCAAACACTGGACTTTCTCGGATGATTCCTACGCTCCAGCGTTTGTCATTTCTATCTGCACTAGCAAGTACATCTATACCCGAGTTCTGCAAGTACCCAAGAAAGCTTTGACTTCCACTAACTGATGTGCACGTGCCAAACAGATTGCATACATAGTTCGAAAAGCCATTGCTTTGTACCATAGTGTAGCTCTCACATTATTACTGGCTAACAGTGCAGATGCCATTGATTTCATTTGTGTATGTGACGTTGCATATGCTAACTGTTCTGCTGCTTCATGTAGCCCATATCCTTCTAGTGCCTTCAGATAGTAATAGGACTGCTCAGCTGTGAAAAAGTGCAAATCTTTGTGCACAAATGGGATGGAAGATTCCTCTGACTTTGCGGTGTATTGATTAGAAATAGGGTAGGCACTTTTTGCAAATAGGCGAGAAAGGTAATCTTGTTCCTGTGTTAACTTTGGCAACTCTTTGTCCGAAGGACCTTCTGAACCTACATCTGGTTCATTTTCTTCCTGTTGTACCTTTGTTTTGTTCTCTGTTGCTAACTTAATAAGCTCACCTGTTTTGTCGAGTTTGATTGCTGGAATCTCCTTAGTGTGTGTCTCTACTTCACCGAGTTCCCGTATTTTCGGCGTGTTTTCCATAACTACTCCTCCTTCCAAGACCATTCCTAACTTAGGCACTATAACTTTATCCTTTTCTAGCTTACGTTCCAATTCTAGCCACTGTAATACACTAGGGTCTTTTTCAATGTCGATCAATCCAATTGGCATGCCTTTCCAGGGTAGTTTTACCCATTTTCGGTCCATTATCTGTGGGATTTGAATAAATTCGATTCTATGTCTCCCTTCTTCATTTACCCGTGGTACTGGTTGCATTCCTTCTTGTGTATATTCCATGTGTGTAACTTGGATCTTTATTTTCCCTGTGATATAATCAAACTGTGGGACTGGCATTCCCCAAGGTGCCGGTATCGATGTTCTTACTATATGCCATGCCTCTGCTTCTGTCACATGCTCATCAAAGGCATCTGGTACTAACTCTTGGCATACTTTGTCCATTGCCATGCGAATGATTCCAATGTTGGTATGTGTTATTTTTGGTGTAACCGACACTTGTGCTCCCTTAGTTGGTGCATCTTTTGGCAAAAATGTTTCGATCGGTGGTAGTGACATCGACGTTAACGCTAGAATCTGATCATGTTGTGTCCTTGCCTCTTGTGCGTGTGTAGTAGGTGGAGGAGGTGAAGGTGGTGGTGGCGATGGGAGAGGTGGTGGGAGTGGGGGAGGGGGTGGCGGTGGTGTATTTGCGATGTCTCTCAGCATAGCTAGTGTTAGAATTTCCGCCTCACCCGCTACTGATTGTATCGGTTCCAATTCTGATTTGGTTTCCTTGACCTTCGACTGTCTGTATAATTGTTCCAGACTACACGACACCTGCTCTGGTGCCTTATCGGTCTTTTCAGATGTCACTCACTGTTTTTCCGTTTGTGTTGGTAACGGAATCGAAACTACTGACAGTGATTTGAAACAAATTCGTCCTGTATTTGGACTTGCTTCTGCCTCCCCTTCAAGTGTGTGTTCGTCTGTGTTTCCTCCCCTTCTTCCAATTTCAGTATATCTAAACCTGGTGTTTCCCCTCCCTCTAATCTCACAGTCTCTAGCTCCCATTCCTTTTCCTCGTGTACCGGGCTAACACTTTGAGATATCACAGCATAGTTCACTGGGTCGACATTTTGTAACCACAGGCCAATATTGGCATTATTAATTTGTTGGATTGTTACTGGAAGACTCTTTGTTTTGGGCTCTTCCATGAGTTCTGAGGTTGTGTGTGATGTATGCGCTACTACTCGATATTGGGTGTGACTCTCCGACTCTTGAGTTTCTTCTTTCTCTTCTTGCCGTTGTTGTTTCCGCAATTTCTTCAGTCTTTCCATTCTTCCTTAGCATCAATGAAAGTCCGATCAACAAATTCCAGCAAACAGACTCTGCTTTCGATTGTACTCTGGCTGTCCAAAGTTTGGCCATTGTGTGTTTGGTTTGGCGTACTCCTTCTGAACTGATATTTTGGCTTTTGGGTGTAGCAGGCGTACGCCTGGCGCAATATATTCCAACTTGGGTGGTGTGTGTTTCATTTCCAGTTTAAATGCCGTTTGAGCTACCGCTGGATGTGTTAGTTTCACCACTTTTTGTTCCAAGATCTTTTGGAAGACAAAAGGGTCAGGATGTGCCACTCTTACTAGCTCTGACAACAGCTGGCATGCAAACCAAACATCAGTGATCGCACTTTTCAGGCTGGCAATTGTTGGGAATGGTGTGTGTGTGTGAGTTGCCATAGTGAGGCTATATCTTTTGCATCGAACATCTGCAAAAACCATTCTTTGCCGTTATTTTCTCGGCAATTCCGCCATGGCTGCCCGGGTTTACCCGGTATCGGCTGTAGGTTCTTTTGTGGTGCAAATTTGTAACCGATAAAGTTCCATACTTGCCCAAATGCGACCACCGACGTTGTGGTATCCATGCCATACGCTCTAGCTATACGAGTGACATCACCTTCTGCAGAAAATGTTATCAAGGCTGTGGGCGGAGACTGAAAGATCATCGCCATCATCTGTCTCAATTTCTGAAAATCTTGTGTCACGAAGTAGATGTACATAGGTAAGATTACAAAAATTTCAACTTTTTTGTACCCCTTTTTACGAATTGCTGAGAATGCTAACTGGACCATCGCTATGCTCGCTTCCGGTAGAATTCCCATGCAAGGGGTACTACAATCTTTCAGACTAAGAGCTGTGCACGGGCAAATTTCGAGCCTAAATCGGAGTCTTTCTTCCATTTCGAGCCATCGTTCTACTGTCTGAATTATTCGTACTTCTGTTTTGGTCGGATCAAACGAAAATTTGGAGTTCTGTCCAGCTATAAGCCCATTGATTGCAGTTTGCACCCTAACCTTTTCTGCATCGGTTGCGATCGTGTAATGCAGTATTGGCTGTGACTCTGTTACTTCGTGTTTTACTTGTACTGTTTGACCTTTCTCACCTTTCTTGCTGCTAGTGACCGTTTGTTGATCCATCGTTCGTACCTAAGCGCGTACTTTGCGTAATATATTTTGGATCTATCTGTCGATGGTATAACTGTGTGTGAGAGTACAAACTAGTTAAAACTTAAAACACTAAACAGTCACATGCAATTTATTAGTCGTGCACTTTTTCATGCATTTGGTGTTATTAAACTGCTCTGATGTGGTGAAAGGTGCTCCTGAATTTTGGCTCCGATATTTCGTTCTTGCTCCTCCGTCACTCCATGGCCACTCCGAGTCTTTGAATTACATCCAATAATATAATTTTTAGATGGCATAATTAATTTCTGCAGCAGTAGACAAATGATTGTTAGTACTGGTGTGGATGTGTATGAGTACAAGTACGGTGCGCCACACAAGATAATACTCTTTTTGTACTTTTATGTATTTAAGCCATGATAGTATTGGCTTGATTTATTTAGACGACACATGATGACACACCGGTGTTTTTATTAGTGATGCAGACAGTACAAGCAATATATGTGCAGACAATAAATAGTACACATGGACTGAATTTTAACTAATAAAATTTCTATATCCAAAAAGAAAACATTTTAAACTACAATCTATAATTTATTATTCCTTTAGTTCGAAAACTATACTCCCCAAATTTTGAAGATAAAAAATCTCAGCTATGAAACAATTAATGGCATTATAATTTCAGATTCATTTTCTAACTCGTTCTAACTTAAAATTATCAAATTATGAAATTATACCCAAAATAAATTTTCAACGCTCTAAGTTCTCAACTAATACCCAATTTCTAATATGTTATTAGTATAGTTAGTAGTCCTAAGGTCTATGTTTATCTACATTGTGTGTGCTTTGTCTTCTGTCGTTATGGACATGGTCAAATGTGGGGGTAGTAACGGCGACCAATCTGATATTTTGTCTGCCTCCAATTTGACTGCTCTTTGTGCACATGCAATCACGAACCCGTATCGCTGTAGGAAATCAAACCCTAGGATCAAATCCCGTGTGCAGATCGAAATGATGGAAAATGGCCAAAAAAAATTTTTACAAAATTATAATTTACATATTTAAATTTTGCAGCAGACCCCTCTTCAAAAGTCGCAGTTCAGGCTTAGGCTTAGGTTTAGGGGGGGGGGAGAATTCCGTCTGAAAAATCAAAATTTCGGGGCTAGGACCAGTCAAGTCTTGCTCCCCTTCTCACACACTACTCCCCTGACAATATTTCGTAAAAATTCCGTTAAAATTCGCAAAAATCAAATAACACTAAAAAGGGGGGGTGTAATATGTGTACAATTGGTTCCACTGACCGGGTTTTTAACCGGTTATAAATACAAAAATACAGTATTTTTAGGTAAAAATTTCAAAAACAGGGCACACGTCGAGGCGTCTTAGGTGCTCCAAAGCCTAATTCACGGTCGCCACTTTGTCATACTGCGGCCCCCGGTCTTACGTCCTCCGCGTGAGCTGGCGGGCTAAGTCTCAAGAACCGTGACCGGTGCCTAACTGTGCCGGAGAGCTCGCAGTACAACAACTTGACGCTGAGAGCGTCGAAACTACAATTGCAGAATTCGCTCAATACTCAGGTTCGGGAGCACTCTAAGGGATCATTCTACGGGCACTAGTAACACGAACACCAAACTAAACGTTGAACCAGTACACGCGAACAACAACTAAAATAAGGCTTTATTGAAGAAGCCGATGCATACCAAAATTTAGACAATGGTGCCAATTATGAATTATAATATAAACTACAGGCGTAACCACAAAATATAACCGAGTATAGCCCAACAGGGAGAGCTCGTACGCTACCCTAAATGCAATTTATACATCTCCGTCGATTTGGCCCCCCGAATATAAAAACAACTGTCTCCGAATTTTCCCCAGCAAGCCACACAACCTCGTCATGCACTTTTAACACTACTCAAAACTCCCATTTTAGACTCAAACTAAATGTCCCCTTTTAAATACGACTCAAACATAATTAAACATAATTAAACTACTTTAGACTAAATTTAATCCAAAATAACCACTAAATTGGACATCTAGGCTTAGTTGCGCGCTCGTACTATGACAACCAAACGTGACTATAGATCTAAGCCAACGGACATACAAAAGGGGCTAGGCTCAAGGAGGGTAGGACCCTGAATATATAACATGGTAAGGGGTAAATAACCACGTGCTACATATGGTAATTAACCATGTAACGCCGGGTAAATAACCAAGGGTTTTTTTTTTTTTTTTTTTGCCCATGTAAATACACTGCCAAATGCACTGAACCAAAAGTGCTCCTTCAAACTTAATTCTTTTTATCTGAGGTAGAGGTACCTTGGGGGAGTAACATATGCCAAAATAAGCAAAATTGGAGAACTTTGATTTTTTACCTGCGTAGCCCCCACCTTAAGCCAGAGATCTGTTTACACTCAAATTATTTGATTTATACGTTAGGAATCAAAGAATAAAATAGGCTTTGCTGAATAGAGACCAATTATTCAGCTTTCATTTGACCTATTACATGCTAAAATTGGTTGAAATTGTGAATAGTTATGATCCATAATGTACACATAACTATCACAATTTAACCCCTTAACCACGAAAACCTTTCGTGGTAAACTTTTGAATAGAAATTCCACTTTGTGGTTAAATTAACACCATGGGCAAATTTTTATGATAAAGACGCGTCGTGGTTAATTTAACCACGTGGTTAATTTAACTACGCTGGCATGATGAAGACGTTTCGTGGTTAATTTAACCACGGTATGATAAAGACAAGTTAAGGCCGTGGTTAAATTTTTTATGATAAAAACGATGTGGTTAAGTTAGCCACACGCTTGAATTAAGGTAAAGTTTCGTTTAACCTTATGATAAAGACGATTTTGGTTAAATTAACCAAGTGATAAAGACGATGTGGTTAACTTAACCACGCTATGATAAAGACAAAAATTTAACCCTTGGTTAATTTAACCACGGCGTTAACCATGGTTAAATTAACCATATGATAAAGACAACGTGGTTAATTTAACCACGCGTTAACCATGTTATATATTCAGGGTCCTACCCTCCTTGACCTAGCCCCTTTTGTATGTCCGTTGGCATTGATCTATAGTCACGTTTGGTTGTCATAGTAACGAGCGCGCAACTAAGCCTAGAAGTCACACATTTAGTCGTTATTTTGGAAACTTAAATTTAGTCTAAAAAGTAGTTTAATTATGTTCTAATTATGTTTCGAGTCGTATTCTAAAAGGGGACATTTAGTTTGAGTCTAAAATGGGAAGTTTTGAGTAGTGTTAAAAAGGTGCAATGCACGCAGGTCTGTTGGCTTGCTGGGGGAAAATTCGGAGACAGTTGTTTTTATATTCGGGGGGCCAAATCGACGGAGACTGTATAAATTGCATTTAAGGGTAGCGTACAGCTCTCCCTGAGTTAGGGAACTAATTACTCGGTTATATTTTGTGGTTACGCCTGTAGTTTATATTATAATTCATAATTGGCACCATTGTCTAAATTTTGGTATGCATCGGCTTCTTCAATAAAGCCTTATTTTAGTTGTTGTTCGCGTGTACTGGTTCAACGTTTAGTTTGGTGTTCGTGTTACTAGTGCCCGTAGAATGATCCCTTAGATCCGTAGGATCCCTTAGAGTGCTCCCGAACCTGAGTATTGAGCGAATTCTGCAATTGTAGTTTCGACGCTCTCAGCGTCAAGTTGTTGTACTGCGAGCTCTCCGGCACAGTTAGGCACCGGTCGGTCTGAGACTAGCCCGCAGCTCCGCGGAGGACGTAAGACGGGGGCGCAGTATGACAAAGTGGCGACCGTGATTAGGCTTTGGAGCCTAGACGCTCGACGTGTGCCCAGTTTTTGAAATTTTTACCTAAAAATACTGTATTTTTGTATTTATAACCGGTTAAAAACCCGGTCAGTGGAACCAATTGTACACATATTACACCCCCCCTTTTTAGTGTTATTTGATTTTTGCGAATTGTAACGGAATATTTACGAAATATTGTCAGGGGAGTAGTGGGAGAAGGGGAGAAGACTTGACTGGTCCAGCCGAAATTTTGATTTTTCAGACGGAATCTCCCCCCCCCCTAAGCCTAAGCCTAAGTCTGAACTGCGACTTTTGAAGAGGGGTCTGCTGCAAAATTTAAATATGTAAATTATAATTTTGTAAAAATTTTTTTTGGCCATTTTCCATCATTTCGATCTGCACACGGGATTTGATCCTAGGGTTTGATTTCCTACAGCGATACGGGTTCGTGATTGCATGTGCAAAAGAGCAGTCAAATTGGAGGCAGACAAAATATCGATTGGTCGGCGTTACTACCCACATTTGACCATGTCCATAACGACAGAAGACAAAGCACACACAATGTAGATAAACATAGACCTTAGGACTACTAACTATACTAATAACATATTAGAAATTGGGTATAGTTGAGAACTTAGAGCGTTGAAAATTTATTTTGGGTATAATTTCATAATTTGATAATTTTAAGTTAGAACGAGTTAGAAAATGAATCTGAAATTATAATGCCATTAATTGTTTCATAGCTGAGATTTTTTATCTTCAAAATTTGGGGAGTATAGTTTTCTAACTAAAGGAATAATAAATTATAGATTGTAGTTTAAAATGTTTTCTTTTTGGATATAGAAATTTTATTAGTTAAAATTCAGTCCATGTGTACTATTTATTGTCTGCACATATATTGCTTGTACTGTCTGCATCACTAATAAAAACACCGGTGTGTCATCATGTGTCGTCTAAATAAATCAAGCCAATACTATCATGGCTTAAATACATAAAAGTACAAAAAGAGTATTATCTTGTGTGGCGCACCGTACTTGTACTCATACACATCCACACCAGTACTAACAATCATTTGTCTACTGTTGCAGAAATTAATTATGCCATCTTAAAATTATATTATTGGATGTAATTCAAAGACTCGGAGTGGCCATGGAGTGACGGAGGAGCAAGAACGAAATATCGGAGCCAAAATTCAGGAGCACCTTTCACCACATCAGAGCAGTTTAATAACACCAAATGCATGAAAAAGTGCACGACTAATAAATTGCATGTGACTGTTTAGTGTTTTAAGTTTTAACTAGTTTGTACTCTCACACACAGTTATACCATCGACAGATAGATCCAAAATATATTACGCAAAATACGCGCTTAGATACGAACGATGGATAACAAACGGTCACTAGCAGAGAAAGGTGAGAAAGGTCAAACAGTACAAGTAAAACACGAAGTAACAGAGTCACAGCCAATACTGCATTACACGATCGAACCGAGAGAAAAGGTTAGGGTGCAAACTGCAATCAATGGGCTTATAGCTGGACAGAATCCAAATTTTCGTTTGATCGACCAAAACAGAAGTACGAATAATTCAGACAGTAGAACGATGGCTCGAAATGGAAGAAAGACTCCGATTAGGCTCGAAATTTGCCCGTGACAGCTCTTAGTCTGAAAGATTGTAGTACCCCTTGCATGGGAATTCTACCGGAAGCGAGCATAGCGATGGTCCAGTAGATTCTCAGCAATTCGTAAAAAGGGGTACAAAAAGTTGAAATTTTTGTAATCTTACCTATGTACATCTACTTCGTGACACAAGATTTTCAGAAATTGAGACAGATGATGGCGATGATCTTTCAGTCTCCGCCCACAGCCTTGATAACATTTTCTGCAGAAGGTGATGTCACTCGTATAGCTAGAGCGTATGGCATGGATACCACAACGTCGGTGGTCGCATTTGGGCAAGTATGGAACTTTATCGGTTACAAATTTGCACCACAAAAGAACCTACAGCCGATACCGGGTAAACCCGGGCAGCCATGGCGGAATTGCCGAGAAAATAACGGCAAAGAATGGTTTTTGCAGATGTTCGATGCAAAAGATATAGCCTCACTATGGCAACTCACACACACACACCATTCCCAACAATTGCCAGCCTGAAAAGTGCGATCACTGATGTTTGGTTTGCATGCCAGCTGTTGTCAGAGCTAGTAAGAGTGGCACATCCTGACCCTTTTGTCTTCCAAAAGATCTTGGAACAAAAAGTGGTGAAACTAACACATCCAGCGGTAGCTCAAACGGCATTTAAACTGGAAATGAAACACACACCACCCAAGTTGGAATATATTGCGCCAGGCGTACGCCTGCTACACCCAAAAGCCAAAATATCAGTTCAGAAGGAGTACGCCAAACCAAACACACAATGGCAAACTTTGGACAGCAGAGACAATCGAAAGCAGAGTCTGTTTGCTGGAATTTGTTGATCGGACTTTCATTGATGCTAAGGAAGAATGGAAAGACTGAAGAAATGGGAAACAACAACGGCAAGAAGAGAAAGAAGAAACTAAGAGTCGGAGAGTCACACCCAATATCGAGTAGTAGCGCATACATCACACACAACCTCAGAACTCATGGAAGAGCCCAAAACAAAGAGTCTTCCAGTAACAATCCAACAAATTAATAATGCCAATATTGGCCTGTGGTTACAAAATGTCGACCAGTGAACTATGCTGTGATATCTCAAAGTGTAGCCCGGAACGAGGAAAAGGAATGGGAGCTAGAGACTGTGAGATTAGAGGGAGGGAAAACACCAGGTTTAGATATACTGAAATTGGAAGAAGGGGAGGAAACACAGACAAACACACACTTGAAGGGGAGGCAGAAGCAAGTCCAAATACAGGACGAATTTGTTTCAAATCACTGTCAGTAGTTTCGATTCCGTACCAACACAAACGGAAAAACAGTGAGTGACACTGAAAAGACCGATAAGGCACCAGAGCAGGTGTCGTGTAGTCTGGAACAATTATACAGACAGTCGAAGGTCAAGGAAACCAAATCAGAATTGGAACCGATACAATCAGTAGCGGGTGAGGCGGAAATTCTAACACTAGCTATGCTGAGAGAAATCACAAATACACCACCGCCACCCCCTCCCCTACTCCCACCACCTCTCCCATCGCCACCACCACCTTCACCTCCTCCACCTACTACACACGCACAAGAGGCAAGGACACAACATGATCAGATTCTAGCGTTAACGTCGATGTCACTACCACCGATCGAAACATTTTTGCCAAAAGATGCACCAACTAAGGGAGCACAAGTGTCGGTTACACCAAAAATAACACATACCAACATTGGAATCATTCGCATGGCAATGTACAAAGTATGCCAAGAGTTAGTACCAGATGCCTTTGATGAGCATGTGACAGAAGCAGAGGCATGGCATATAGTAAGAACATCGATACCGGCACCTTGGGGAATGCCAGTCCCACAGTTTGATTATATCACAGGGAAAATAAAGATCCAAGTTACACACATGGAATATACACAAGAAGGAATGCCACCAGTACCACGGGTAAATGAAGAAGGGAGACATAGAATCGAATTTATTCAAATCCCACAGATAATGGACCGAAAATGGGTAAAACTACCCTGGAATGGCATGCCAATTGGATTGATCGACATTGAAAAAGACCCTAGTGTATTACAGTGGCTAGAATTGGAACGTAAGCTAGAAAAGGATAAAGTTATAGTGCCTAAGTTAGGAATGGTCTTGGAAGGAGGAGTAGTTATGGAAAACACGCCGAAAATACGGGAACTCGGTGAAGTAGAGACACACACTAAGGAGATTCCAGCAATCAAACTCGACAAAACAGGTGAGCTTATTAAGTTAGCAACAGAGAACGAAACAAAGGTACAACAGGAAGAAAATGAACCAGATGTAGGTTCAGAAGGTCCTTCGGACAAAGAGTTGCCAAAGTTAACACAGGAACAAGATTACCTTTCTCGCCTATTTGCAAAAAGTGCCTACCCTATTTCTAATCAATACACCGCAAAGTCAGAGGAATCTTCCATCCCATTTGTGCACAAAGATTTGCACTTTTTCACAGCTGAGCAGTCCTATTACTATCTGAAGGCACTAGAAGGATATGGGCTACATGAAGCAGCAGAACAGTTAGCATATGCAACGTCACATACACAAATGAAATCAAGGCATCTGCACTGTTAGCCAGTAATAATGTGAGAGCTACACTATGGTACAAAGCAATGGCTTTTCGAACTATGTATGCAATCTGTTTGGACGTGCAATCAGTTAGTGGAAGTCAAAGCTTTCTTGAGAACTGGGTATAGATGTACTTGCTAGTGCAGATAGAAATGACAAACGCTGGAGCGTAGGAATCATCCGAGAAAGTCCAGTGTTTGATTTTATTAGCACATTCCCAGGAACAAATCGGCTATGTAAGTGTTGGATGATAGTACGAGATGTCTTGTTCCCAAAAAGGTTGAGCAACGAAGACTGAAAATACCTAAGCAGAGAGTACAAGAAGCCTTCCAAAGATAAGATTGAGCCTTCACAACCCAAGTACTAATATGACGACTAGGTGAGATTCGGACAGGGCTTATGGGAAGCAACCGGAATGGTTACAATGGGTTGTTTGCTCTAGTTGCTGCTTATATGCGTTGTCCGGCAAGTAGGTCGCTAACCGGGATAGTCATCGATTACGTTTTGCCTCGGGCGGCTATGGAACCCGCCGTACTGTCAGCGATACTCTGTGTTTGAATTGATGATCAATGTAACCTAATTGTGATTGTTAGTCTGCCGAAATCGGGATGGAAATCGGATGCGTTTAGACCTAGTTGAGGCAGATTAAGTGTTACTGTTTATGTCTACTAATGAACTACTAACTAAATAACAGATTATATACTAGAACTGGGATGGAAACTGTTAGCGGTTAGACTCGGTGAAGGTATTTCAATAATTAGTTAGTAACTAAGATCGAACTCGACTCTTGGCTGGCTAGAACCGGGATGGATACCGATAGCGGTCAGACCTAGTGGGCAGCCGAAATAAAAACCCGAACTATGACTAATGATAACCTTGAAATGACCCACTGAAGCTTGGATGGATAACGATAGCGTTTTGCCCTAGATAAAGTATATAAACGAACGAATCATAGTCGAACTGAATTTATAATAATTATGTGTGCGTCTAAGCTATAGTTCAAATTATAGTGACAATTAGGTACGGATGAAGATATGTAGCTTCAGAATGGTTACCCGATGAGATTTGCTCCGCTGCTATGTAAATTTAGAAGTATCATGGCATGACGTCAACAAGCTAGGCAGCCACTGAGGGCAATGGAATGGTTATCGCGTGCGATTTGCTTCGTTGCCTGATGTGAATAAGCGATTTAGACTGAACCAGGCACGGAAGGTACTCTGTCAGTAGAGTGGTTATTGATAGCGTTTTGCTATGTTAACAGAGTATGATAAGCTTTGGGGAAGTCAATAGACGTCTTTGTCATACACGGTATGTCGCTTAGCATTTCATTTTATGTGGCCTATACGTTAGTTGCATGTTTTGGACTCTCTCGGTCGAGTTACGCTCGAGTAGCCTGGGTTATAGAGGACACCCTAAATTGCAGCAAACGTAGGCAGAAACGGAGATATAGTGCATGATTTCACACGGTAGAAGGTTGAGGTTCGTTTCAGCTGGCTATGCCGTGGCCAGTGTGCTGAGACCGGATTTGGTTGCAGAAATAGTGGAAATTGGCGCATGAAATATATATCTTTGTCTAACATAGTAACACTGTAATTATATAGTTACTAACAGAAATTCGGGCTAACAGCTATATTTTTAATACTTGATATTATTTTGATTTTTGCTATTTTGATTTAGTATGAATTTTGTTTCTTTGGTTTAGCAGTTTTGTTTCGAAATGCCTGTAGATAGCACTAATGCATATGCTTTAATGTTTTAAAGTCTATTATAGATATTATTTTCGTGATAATCTCACTTTTAATCAGGTACATGTGTATATTTTTGGTTGTTTGCTAGTAGTCACTCTGTTAGTAGTCTATGTTCTTTCTTTTCTTTTGTTTAGTTTGGTTATGATATTTTGAGTTGTTATGATTATGTCTTACTCACAGCCAACCTTATTTTGTGTCCTAATTTTTGGTTTGCAGTTTTGTTTTATTTGTAGTGCTAATTCGACCCACCTTTTCTTGGTTTTACTAATTTTAGTAATGTATTTGGTAGTAGTATTTTCAGAGATAACAGCGACAAAGGCCAACCTGGGGATTTCGCAAGTAAGTTTTCAGGTAATACACAGAGTTTAAAGTACACATTGGAAATTATATGGGCATATATTTTGCACACACATTGACATCAGTAGCGGTCCCAGCGAAAAATGAAATGTCTGCCTACGAGTCGAACTTTATACGTATGAGAGGGCGCAGCCCAGTAAAAGGGACTATATAATGCACGCACAGTATCATACGTGGGGTACAGAAATTAACACCGAGAGGACAGGCAGGCATATCATGTCGCAGAGGGCACTACACACAACCCAAAGAGGGGGGCACATTGGTATGGCTATGTAAGCCATGCCGGTAGGCTTCACAAATGGAAACATGTGCGAATGTATGTATGAGTCACTGAAATCAAAATTTTTTCAAAATTTTAGTAGGACGTGAACTGGGTTATTAGTTTGTATGTGACTGCTACCTAAGAAAAACAATGAAAGTCAGTACCGATTATCATGGTTCTAATGCATAATTGACTGGGTATTTGTGTTCTAAAATTAATAATTGTTTTTGCGTAGTCTTTGTTTTTGTTTTGTGGTTGGATTATTTCGTGTTAGTAGACTGGTTTAAATTGACTGGTTTAGTATTAAAATAAGGACGATAAAATAAATACATAAATTTTTAATTTAAAATTCATATTAGTTTTAATGATCAAGAGTAATTGGAAATTGTAGGCGAATTAGGGGAACGTACTTGTGCGTATTAGTTGTATAAAAGGTAGCAGTTGCAGGACAAATGTGGTGCACGAGTGGTATTATATACAAATTCGATTGTTAATCATGAAGGATAAAGTGATATAGAAAGTGAGACACGGATTGAGTAACCCAGCGCACGGACCGAGTATAGGTGGCCTGGTCGCGGTGCAAAATTACATTACTAATCTACTAAGTGTTGGGCCAGTTTTGGTTTATTATAGTAACTTTATCATTAACCATAATTCATCTAAAAATAACTGAAAATTTTGGCAATTTAACAGTGGAACATATATTCTATAATACTAAAATTGGGATATATTTATGATAGTGAAACAAAACAGGGGAAATATAAGGTAGAATGAAATTTACCCAAAACTTAAAATTTTTATGTTTTCAGAAGTAGTTTAAGGGATTTCTTACACTTGGACCCTACCTAACCGCCAAAAGGAGCTGTGGCTTATAAGGACCCGATTTGCCAGAGAATATAATTTGTTGCTGCCAACTTTGTTTAACCAAATTATTGTCTTATAGAGCTTGAAAGCCACACGCGCTTGGATTACGTCACAGAGCGCATGGTACTTAATGTACGGATCGGTTCAAGCGTCTGCTTTAGTGATTCGAGATTTGTTATTTTCTCGACCGAAACCGACTGTAACGCGGCGAACTGACTCTTTTTGCCTGTCTGTCTGATTGTCTTTTGGTCAGGACGGTAGCACTAAATGCGCAACTTATGATGTTAACGGCGATGCCTGACAAGCTTTGGTCGGGCGTAAATCTTTGCCATTTTCGGCCTGTTGGTGGCAGCGCTATAGCAGACATTTACGGGGAATACCCAATTATTTGAATCCACTATGAGCAATTGGCGGAAAGAGGCCAGCTGATCACGATGCGGAGAGCTTTCAGTAGATTGCTAGGATAAACTTGTGTTTGTTATAACGTACTCTAATGTGTTTATGTGCCCGTAAGGGGTTGCGACCTGGCAAGTGACATTTGACGTTTGTCAAACCCAAAAACCCGATTTTCCGAGGCGTGTGTATGTTATGCTGATGTGTGAATGTTGTGTTTTTTTGCTCCCGCTATAGCGGAAACTACCTTAGTGTTGACACCTGAGTTAGTGTTGTTGCCGTCGAGTGTAACTGTAAGATTTGCTGAAGTGATACATATCACCGAGTTGTATAATACCAAGAAAATCAAGTTTTGGAGATAGCCTGTGAGTGGCGTACGCGACGGGTAGCTAGTCTCTACCCCGAAATTCGCACTTGTCGACATGTCTTTGGCATGAGGCGTACGTGACCGAAAGCAAGTGCGAGCTCACCAGGATAGGCTAATCGATAGGTAACGACCGGTCCAATTGGTAGTATGGTAGTCTAGGAAGCAAGAGGGGTACCCCAAAACGTAGTACGTAAGGTTTTAATCGAGTGCGCACTCAAGCTAACACATAGTATGTATGTATTAACCCCAGTGTCGGAGGCGCCTCGACCGGACTAGGTATGAGTGTACTTTTGCATCGGTACAATAGGTTTTTGGGACACACACATTTTGGATATTCATCACACATTTAGGGTACGGATAGGCACTCTGGGTTTTGAATCCAGCAATCCGGTTCAATCTGCTGAGACCTCCAGGATTGAGGGGCAACGAAATTTATTCAAAATTCTTTATGTTGTTAGTTGTTTGTTAGCTATAGTAGATTTTTTAATTGTTGTTTCATGTTGCGTTTGGATCTCATGCAATATGCAGTATATTTTGCTCAAAATTCTTGTTGGTTTCTGTTTGTCATAATGGTTGTTTGTGCCTTACTTTTGCCAT
The DNA here is from genome assembly GCA_030248245.1 of Trissonchulus sp. WLG1_4. Taxonomy (NCBI): domain Eukaryota; kingdom Metazoa; phylum Nematoda; class Enoplea; order Enoplida; family Ironidae; genus Trissonchulus; species Trissonchulus sp. WLG1_4. The sequence continues at coordinate 6,505 of JASANF010001398.1, read as the reverse complement.
ACTGTAAATTTTATTTTTGATATTTCTTGTATTTTGCTTTCTTGAAATTTTTGGTTGAGAAAAGGGTCTAGGTCAAAAGGGCAGGACCCTTTTTAGGATGTGTTGGGCACTCCGGAGACGTCGTACTCGCACAGGGGGGCACCTGTTATATATTCAGGGTCCTACCCTCCTTGACCTAGCCCCTTTTGTATGTCCGTTGGCATTGAGCTGTAGTCACGTTTGGTTGTCATAGTAACGAGCGCGCAACTAAGCCTAGAAGTCACACATTTAGTCCTTAAATTCAGTCTAAAAAGTAGCTTAATTATGTTCTAATTATGTTTCGAGTCATATTCTAAAAAAGGATATTTAGTTTGAGTCTAAAATGGGAAGTTTTGAGTAGTGTTAAAAAGGTGCAATGCACGCAGGTCTGTTGGCTTGCTGGGGGAAAATTCGGAGACAGTTGTTTTTATATTCGGGGGGCAAAATCGACGGAGACTGTATAAATTGCATTTAAGGGTAGCGTACAGCTCTCCCTGAGTTAGGGAACTAATTACTCGGTTATATTTTGTGGTTACGCCTGTAGTTTATATTATATTTCATAATTGGCACCATTGTCTAAATTTTGGTATGCATCGGCTTCTTCAATAAAGCCTTATTTTAGTTGTTGTTCGCGTGTACTGGTTCAACGTTTAGTTTGGTGTTCGTGTTACTAGGGCCCGTAGAGTGATCCCTTAGAGTGCTCCCGAACCTGAGTATTGAGCGAATTCTGCAATTGTAGTTTCGACGCTCTCAGCGTCAAGTTGTACTGCGAGCTCTCCGGCACAGTTTGGCACCGGTCACGGTTCTTGAGACTTAGCCGCGGAGGACGTAAGACCGGGGGCCGCAGTATAACAACCATATGATAAAGAGGCCCATAGACTAAGATAAATCACAAAGATTTAAATTTTATGTCACTTCTGCTTTCACATGCCTAGAAAGTAAGTTCTAAATATTAGTGTTTTTTACATGTCCAAGGTCTCTTCCGCGTTTACGTCTACGTGATAAAATGTATGTAAGTTCTGCATATCTGCATATGTACTATATAAAGTTTTCTTGTGTGCAAAAAAAACTGCTCCACTGCAAAGATTCTTAGCTAAACTTCACTTCCCTTCTATTAATTTGCTGTCCTAACTTCATTAATCATTTTCAACTGAAATTTTAATTAACCACAAAGGACCTTCAATGAGCCGATGGCCGCCACTAACAGTTTAAAGAAATACTTATACTAGACTAGTATAAGTAATATTATTGATAAAATAACTGACACATTCTGAGAGCTTATGCTTAGCTCAAACTTGATTCGGTACAACCCAAAATGATATCCGGCACGTCCCTAAGAACTAAACAAACGGTGAGTACTGAGACTACGACTAAAGCAGACACTGTCGTGATTTTCGAGTAAGTTTTGAATTCTTTATTATATAAAAGAATGCTACACAAACAAAACGTTTGGGATTCCCCTGAGTTCAGTTGCTTGCGTCAAGGCCAAAAGGCTTGCTAGGAGAGCCCCAGTCACAAGATAGCCCAAGCTCACACTCATTCATGCAACAGTCAGCCAAGCCTAGTCAGAAACATAAAAAGGGGGCTAACAATAGGAACGTAACCTGTCCTAGTATAATGGGACATCGGAATCTTGTGACTGGGGTAGGCGACACGGGACTGCCAGTAAAACCAGGCCTCCTGCTCCTCCCGCGTAAACCTCGGATTACTTAGAGGCCCCCCACAGCCAGGCGAACGTACACATATACACATAATATGTTAAAAAAGCAACGCCTGCTGGCAAGCCACGGGTAGTCCTCTTGGCCTTCTCAGGCTGAGGACAGCTTGAGTCGTTTCCGAGCGACACCGCAGCTGTGAAAAAATAAAAATAAAAACGTGCGTAAAACCAAGGTTTAGTTAAACCACTTTTGGGAAAGCCACCCTTAAAGTTTTCAAAATTGTTAGGTTATTTGCTTCCGGCCAACCAGTTTTAGAATTTTTGGTTTTTAAAGCTTCAATTTTAGTTTTGATGCCACTCTGGTCAAAAATGGTGTTTAAACAAAATATGTTAATGAGTCTTAATGAGTTTTTTTGCGTTAAAATTTCGATCAAGTGCGTTTTAAAGCATTTTAAAACATCTGAAAGTTATTCCTTTCGAAATTGTTTCCTGGCTACGCCACTGGGTGTATGTATATTTAGTTTATCAAACTTGACGATTAACAAAACAAATTGATAACTATGCCGGCTAGAATAACAAAAGTTCGACTGCCAATTAATCAAAATGTCAAAACGCGCGCAAAGTACACTGCAAGAAGCAGCGTAAAAACCTGTCGTCATTGCGTCGTCATTGTCGTCACAAAAAATGTACTACAATTGATCTCTGCTAGACAGTGGCAGCTAGAAGTCCAAATATTGGTGAAAAAGATAATATTCCGCGTGAAGAGTTTGCAGAAATTATGAGTGCCCTGACGTTCTCTTAAAATTATGAGAAAAACTGGCACCCACATTTAGCATTTTATGACTAGCCTGATGTTTTTACATACAAATTTATGCAGTAATTATCAGGCTACTCATAAAGTTAATTAGAAAACATAAATTTATGAGAGAACATGAGATGAATCCAGAAGTTATGTAAAGCTTCTGAAACACCTATAACGATATGTGAGACTTCATGAGACCCATAAGACTTATGTAAAGCTTCTGAAACTAACCTCTGGTCATTAAGTAAAGTTTAATCACTAAAGCTATTTTTACTTATGAAATTTTTATTTTAACTTGGTCTGTTTTGGTATCATTTCAAGTAAGCACTAAGCACTAAGCAGTCCTTCATTGTCAATTATAAATAGAATTGTAAATTTATTCAAAGCATTGCATTACAGAAATCTGCTAAATCTGGTTAGTTTGTTTGGTTCGTAATCATGATGTGACTTCTGCGATTCCTAGTGGGTTATGCTTAACAAATGTTTGCATTTTAAAAACCCCTAAACAAGTTTTAAATCCAGAACCGGGGACTAATGGCGGTAACTTCTCAGAGTGAAAATGGGGCAAAACACACCGTGTTTCCAAGCCCTCCGAAACAGCGAATAACGCCTAGTTTCGAGCTAGGTTTTACTAAACAGTCGCCTGGAAATCACTCAACAGACCGGTCCGTTCCACCACAAACGTCAAGGCGAAACCACAAAGCCTACAGGGCCTGACTAAAACTAAATGCAGACTAATTGAACTACACTAGCAGCCGCTAGAACAATCCTTTATAAAAAATCATTTTATTGAGATAAAACGCAACGAAATATGAAGGCTAAACATTATAAAAGCAGGGGAAATTCCCAGAAAGAAAATGCGTGCGTGCGCCTCAGACACAGTCCCCCAAACTTGCGCCGCACGTGCTTCTCTCACAAATTTTCTGTCTTGGCTAAAAACAATTTACAGACCGCCTTTTTTGCCGGTCAAATCAACTCTCTACACGAAAAGAAGTTAAAGTTACGACTAAGACAATTTAAAGATTGGAAATGTTTATCCGCTTGGTTTACTATATGAAATATGTAAGCCCTATTGTGTGTGTATAATTTCCAACAATTTGGTAACGTGTTCCATTAGAATTGGATAGATCGAAGATAAAATTTATGTAAACATAAAGATATACTAGATGAAAAACAGACTATTTCTTTTCGTGGAATTGTCAACAGTGACAGCCTTCACAGTTACAACACATAATAAAGCGAGTCAGTGAAAATTCAAGGTTTTAGTTGGTGACAAATGCAAATCTACAAAACAAATGGTGTAGAACACACTCCGCACATCAACACATTAAGGTTGACACTACACTAAGATTCTAGAATCAGAATTAAAGACCTGATGGGCTGTGGCCAAACAGAAGAAAAGCCGATGTTAACTATTGATTTGTGTTAGAACCTACGGGTAAATATCACAAACGTGGTTTTATAAAACCATAATTTTACATACGCTTTCAGATGTTTGGCACATAATTTCATTTAAAAATTTTGCCTGATTCGTTAAACACTTTGCAACATTTTACGTCACATTTTCCTTTTGAAATTGCCTTTTGTTACATCATTCGTAATTTTAAGTTAACATTAGCTGAAATTCTGTTTACAGGTAAGCATACAATCTGTCTAAAATAGAACTCACATGTTACAGCATGCAAACGTAAACATCAGAGACACGCTTAAATAGTGGCTTACCGACAGGTTTGAAACCTCTAGCAATTTAATTTATCTTTAAACATATATAGTATGAGAATAATAACAAATCACCACAAACAATTGTACAGGTACCTATCGTGCAAAACTTGGCAATGGTTAAAAGCCAAAATATGACAATGACACTGATACATTTATTTTTTATTTATCTATCATGTGGAATTGCACATGATGCATTATTTAATTCAGTGGTAGAAACATCATTATTACTATAAATTCTGTTTATTGTTACTTTTTACTGTGACAAAATGCACCAGGGTTTGAAACAACAACAATTTAATGTCTGTTAATTACTGCTTCACTTTTGTGCCTTTTACAGAAGCGTCACCGTTATTGTTCACTTTGTTAAATTTATAAAAAATATTTTGCTGTGTTTTTACGCCAAAAAGCTCCAAAATAGAACAACGAAGTAACCGATTTTTAGAAATATAAATCACAATATTATTGAAAGAGTTCGTATTCATCAAAAAAACGGCTAAATACCCTAACCCATTGGAACTAACAAAATTTCTTAAGCTTGTAAACGCAGCCAACATTAAAACACACAAAGGAAGTATGTAAAAGAACACAGTAAACACGCTAACCCAGGCTAAAGTTTTTGTAACTTTTATTTGGCGCTCTCGATTTTGTTTTAAAGCATCTGTTAAATCGTTGTTTGGCATTTTCCCACTTATCTTCAAAACTGCAACAGCATAAACTAAAACTGAAGATACAGAAATAGTAAATTGACACCACCAAAACAAATAGTTCACAGTAGGTGGTACTACTAAGCCAAAAATACATTTTTGAGTATGAAGATGTCTAAATCGGTATGATTCTATTGAATTAGTCAGCGACTGTTCCACAGAGAAACCATACAACAAAAAACTAAGCATATAAAAGACGAACAAAATAACACCATTCGTTTTAGCAGTGATTTGAGAATACAACTTGATAGACGAACAAGCTATAAGTCTATCAACTGAAACACCCAACAAGACGCTGGGTACCACAAACCCACTTAACAGAAAAAAATGAAACATCGGTCGTTTCAAACATTCTCTTGGGTTGAGTGGATTGTTTATTACATCAATTTTGACTAAATAAAGTCTTGTTAGACCATTTAAAAACTGGCTCAATCCCATTAATAAGTCTCCAACAGCAAGACCAACTATGTTTATATACTCTTTTCCTGTGTAACTCCTTTTTTCACAGCAACTGCAATGATGATTATTGTATTTACAGCGATTAACAATATTCCTTCGGTCATAAATGAAGAATTAAGCAATATCAGTTTCTGAGCCTCTGACATATCAGAACCGTTTACTTTCATTATCAGAGAAAGTTGTTTTGGTATGTAGTTTAAATCTACGTTATGCTGACGTATTTTCTCAGTTCTAAAACTTAAATATATTTAACATGTAATAATCAAGGCAAATATAAACTGGAATTGTGTAGTTTTATTCAGTCAGACTACTACAACAGAGTAATTAAATTATATCGATTTCAACTTTAAAGTTCACTCAGAGTCAAAAACTAACAATGTATGACAAAAAAAAGCAATTTATCTTAGATATTGATTCTTGAAAGCTATTTGAAGTGTAAAAACTAAGTATTTGAAAATTTCAAAAAGCTTCATATTACATAGCCTAAAAGTATCTGTAGTTGTGCTGTTAACGCGCATGTCTCCTAAGAGAAGCGTCACAATTATGATCTGATAGCAAAAGAGCGCAGGTTTGTTAGGTGCTGCAGTATTCATTTAAAAAGTCAGTGTGACAGAGCGGTTAAATTTTCAGCAATACAAAGGATGAAAATCAACAGTAATATGCTGCAGATGATATTCGATTATAGAGCCTACCTATATTAAGATTGACCAAAAACTGCTGAAAGTCTGAGACAAACAGTATCACATAATTACATTAGGGGAAGAAGGAATTACAAGCATGAGGGGTATACGTCTTGTCACAAAAGTCACGCCACTTGTTCTGTCTTAGGCTTCAGCAATTTTTGGTCAAATATTTTAACTGATGTGCATTAGGCTAGAATTCGGTATTGTAAGGTAAAAATCCAATCTTATACGCAGAAATTCAAACATAGCTGTGTTCTATCTCAATCGCTTTCATTGGGCAAGAAATTCAACAATTCCATCTAATGCGTCAGTTTAAGGAAAAATATTTTATCTTGCTTGAGAAACATTATTATGTATCATGTAAAAGCTCAAAGCATTCCCATGCTTGACATTATCAACTTGATAACACATGATAAGAAGTTTGACTATAATCTGGGAAAATCGACCTATCTCTGAGCAA